>CAIGQQ010037913.1:1155430-1166703 GCA_903798035.1 Danio albolineatus | reverse complement strand
ATATATATATATATATATATATATATAAAATTAAAAATATAGTTACTATATAATAATTACAATATAGTAACTAAAGAATGTAAGATTTTACCAACAATTACACATGGAGATTTTTCAGTACATTGCCTATATGAAATATGCTGTCATTACTTAGAAATGTACATTAGTTTTGATACATGCATGTATAATGTATAGATTATTTTAGTGTTTATTATTTTTTTAATAAAACTAAAAGGTCCATATTTATTCTATAGTTTAGACAGGGTGTCCGCGGAGTCTTAAAAGTTGTTAAATCAATGTAGAGAAGTTTAAGGCTCTTAAAAAGTCTTAAAGCCTATTTTGCAAGGTATTACATTTTATTTAATTTTTAATTGTGCAATGTATATTATGCTAAAGTTTGCCTGAATTAAATCTGCAAATATCAGGATGCTGTGTAGTTTATTAATTAATGAAATTCTACTAGATTTGACATGCAGTAACCAAGTCTACACCATTATTTTTGCAGTTTTATAAGTGCCAACCTGCTGAATTAGCTGGATTTAATAGAATCTTATCCAATAAATGAATAATGTTTTAGTTTTGCATTAAGTGAATATACTATAATTTAAAATCCAGTGTTTTTAAGGTCTTAAAATGTATGGAAACAGTCTTATTAAAGGTCTTCAAAGGTATTGAATTTCACTCTCTGATTCCTGCATATACTCTGCAAGAGTATTTATTTCCTGGTAGTAATTTCCTGGTTTATCTCAAATGTTCAGCTGAGTGTAACTTCTTCTGAACTTTTTATTAACCTGATGTAGATGTACTAATGTTGTGCTTGTGTGTGTTTTCTGAAGGTCCGCCGTTCCCGGAGGAGAGTTTCGACCGTGTCTTGTTAGATGCTCCATGCAGTGGTTTGGGTCAAAGACCAAACATGAGCTACAGCTGGAGTCTGAAAGAAGTGTGTTCATACCAGCCTCTGCAGAGGAAACTCTTCACCACGGTAAAACTACACTATTAAACTCTTCTGTGCTCCGGATACTCCTGCTTTTGACCACAGGGTGGCGCTATATCCACAACACACTGACAAAAAGCTGCTGAAAGACCTAATATGCCCCTTTCTACAAAATCTAAACTAAGTCTCTGATCTGCCTAGAGTGTTTGTAAAGCTTCTTGTTTGCTTATATTTTATTTTTATATTTATATATAAATAATATTCATTTCAGTGAAGAAAAATGTTTTATATAATAACCGTTACTTTAATTACCATTTACAGCACTGCTTGAAGCCGCCTGTCTCATCATACAGGACTGTAGTTGCAGTAAATGCCTTGAATAGTGAATGAACAGAAAGTGATTGAATAGCTTATAGTGTGTATTTGTATTTGTGTGTGTGTACGTTTGTGTGTGTTTTAGGCGGTTCGTCTGTTAAAGTCAGGAGGTGTTCTGGTCTACAGCACCTGTACTGTGACTCTGGCGGAGAATGAAGAGCAGGTGTCCTGGGCCCTCAAGACCTTCCCCTGTTTAACACTTCAGCCACAGGTCAGGGGTTTAATATGCTCAAGCAGGGGCTCTATGTCTGTTTACTGCATGATACACTCAGCTCAGCCTTTTCACTGCAGTTAAGTAGCGCTTCAAAAGTGGATGGGATTATTATGTAGTGCATATCTGCTGTTAAACACTAGCCTAGAGCGCCACCTGCTGTTAAGCACAAGCCTAGACTGCTGTCTGATGTGAAAAACTAGCCTAGAGCATCATCTGGTGTTGAAAAATACTCTAGTCTGCCATCTGGTGTTAAACATTAGCCTAGAGCGGCTTCTTGTGCTAAAAACTAGCCTATAAATTTTCTTGAGCACAGTCTGCTGTTAAACATTAGCTTAGAGCATCATCTGGTGCTAAAAGCTAGTCTAGTGCGCCATCTGGTGTTAAACACTAGCCTAGAGCGGCTTCTTGTGCTAAAAACTAGCCTATCAATTGCCTAGAGCACCATCTGCTGTTAAACATTAGCTTAGAGCATCATCTGGTGCTAAACACTAGCCTATAAACTACCCTAGAGCACCATCTGCTGTTAAACATTAGCATAGAGTGCCATCTGTTGTTAAAAACTAGCCTAGAATGCCATCTGGTACCATAAACCAGCCTAGAGCGCCATCTGCTGCTAAAAACTAGCAGTAGAACGCAATCTGCTGTTAAAGACATATCTAGAGTGCCGTCTATTGTTAAAACTAGCCTAGCGTGGCATCTGGCTCTTTAAAACATGCCTATAAACAAGTCTAGAGCACCATCTGCTGCTAAAAAACTTGCCTAGAGAGCTGTCTGCTGTTTAACACTAGACTAGAGCACCATCTGTGGTTAAAAATCTAGCATAGAGGGCCATCTGGTGCTAAAAACTAGCCTTTAAACTAGCCTGGAGTGCCATCTGTCTGTGAAAACTAGCTGAGAGAGCTGTCTGCTATTAAAGACTAACCTAGAGTGCCATCTGTTGTTTAAAACTAGCCTAGAGTGCCATCTGGTGCTAAAAACAAGCCTATAAACTAGCCTAGAGCACTGTCAGCTGTTAAACACTAGTCTAGAGCACCGTCTGTGGTTAAAAAACTAGCATAGAGGGCCATCTATAGTTAAAAACTAGCCTAGAGCGCCATCTGGAGCTAAAAAACTAGCCTATAAACAAGCCTGGAGTGCCATCTGTTGTTTAAAACTAGCCTATTAACTAGCTTAGAGCACCATCTGATAGTAAAAACTTGTTAAAAACTAGCCTAGAGCGCCATCTGGTGCTAAAAACTATCCTATAAACTAGCCTAGAGCGCCATCTGCTGGTGCAATCTAGCCTAGAGTGCTGTCTGCAGTTGAAAACTAGCCTAGAGTGCTGTCTGCTGTTACATACTAGTCTAGAGCACTGTCTGTGGTTAAAAAAAACTAGCATAGAGGGCCATCTATTGTTAAAAACTAGCTTAGAGCGTCATCTGGTGCACAAAACTAGCCTATAAACTAGCCTGGAGCGCCGTCTGCTGTTAAAGACTAACCTAGAGTGCCATCTGTTGTTAAAAACTAGCCTAGAGTGGCACCTGGTGCTAAAAACAAGCCTATAAACTAGCCTATAGCGCCATCTGATGGTAAACACTAGTTAAAAACTAGCCTGGAGTGCCATATGGTGCTAAAACTATCATATAAACTAGCCTAGAGCACCATCTGCTGGTGAAATCTAGCCTAGAGTGCTGTCTGCTGTTAAACACTAGCCTAGAGCGCCATCTGGTGCTAATAACTATCCTAAACACTAGCCTAGAGCACCATCTGCTGGTGTAATCTAGCCTAGAGTGCTGTATGATGTTAAAAACTAGCCTAGAGTGCCATCTGGTGCTTAAAACTATCCTATAAACTAGCCTAGAGAGCAATCTGGTGCTTAAAACTATCCTATAAACTAGCCTAGAGCGCAATCTGGTGCTTAAAACTATCCTATAAACTAGCCTAGAGCACCATCTGCTGGTGAAATCTAGCCTAGAGTGCTGTCTGCTGTTAAAAACTAGCCTAGAGCGCCATCTGGTGCTTAAAACTATCCTATAAACTAGCCTAGAGCATCATCTGCAATTAAAAACTAGCCTAGAGTGCTGTCTGCAGTTAAAAACTAGCCTAGAAACTAGCGTAGAGCATCATTTGGCATTAAACTAAGCTCAGAATCTAATAGCATCACATCACCTTCACTAAAGTAACCAGTGTTGTCCTCTTGCCCCAAAAGTGAGCCGAACTGAACCGCACTGTTTGTGTGTCCAATAAACCGTGTATTCTTTGTCTGGTTCAGGTTCCTCATGTGGGATCGAAGGGCATGCTGGGAGCCGGTCTGTCATGTGAGCAGCGGCGGCTCCTGCAGAGGTTTTGTCCAGAATTGTCCTGGACAAGAGAGCGTTTCACACACTCGCCAGAGAAACTCCCGCAGGATGCAAACACGGACACCATCGGCTTCTTCATCGCGAAGTTCAGCAAGAGATAGCGCAGGTACGAGACTTTACCTGCTAAACATCCGCTTGGAGAGACCAAACAGACTTTTACTAAAGTCGTGGTTTTGTGTGTGTGAATTACTTTTTTCTTTAATAAGAGATTGCTTATTGGTAACACACACACAACCTGACAAAAGTCTTGTCGCCTATCCAAGTTTTAGGATTAACAGATAATAACTTGACTTTTAATTATTTGTTATCAGCAGTGGCTCATATGAAAGGCAAAGGCCTCTCGATTACGCTTATTTTACCACAATAAAATATGATCATGTCTTGATTATTAATGATTTCATGAGGACAGTGCGGTCTGACTCTGCTTAGACTAAAGTCTCGCCACTGAACCTTCAATAATGTCCAGTATAGAATATAAAGTCATGCTGCAGCGGAGACAGAATGAATATTGTGTGTGACTCCCATGAGCTTGGAGGACTGCATCCACACATCTCTGCAGTGACTCAAATAACTCATTAATAGTCATCTGGAACGGCAGAGAAAGCGTCCTGCAGGTTCATCAAGAGTCTTTGGGGTCATCTTCAACACCTCCTCCTTCATCTTACCCCAGACATGCTCAATAATGTTCATGTCTGGTGACTGGGCTGGCCAATCCTGGAGCATTCTTTCATGTATTTACTGACATTAACTAAGCATGAATAATCTGGTAAAGCATTTATTAGAATTTATTAGATCAACTTCAACTAATGCATTATTAAAATACAAAGTTAACAACTGGTATTAACATTAGTTAATGCACTGTGAGTTAACGAACTAAAGCTATTTAACTCAATATTAACAAAGATGAATAAATACAGTAATGAGTTTATTACTAATTGTTTGTTCATGTTAGTAAATACATGAACTAATGGACTATTATTTTAAAGTGTTACCTGTTTTTTCTCCTAAACTCCTAAAATGCCCACAATGTAAACCTTTTGCGTAAATTATGTTTATTAGTTATTATTTAAACATATTACTTCCATTCACAAAATATCAGTTTCAAACGTTTCAATTTTCATGTAAAGTCACCTGTTTGACTAAGTAATGATGATTATAATTAGAGCTGAACAAAAATGAATCGTGATTAATCGTATCCAGAATAAAAGTTGGTTTTGGCGTAATTTATTTGTGTGTACTGTGTATATGTATTATGTCTATATAAATACACACATGGATGCATATGTTTGAGTAAATATTTAGTATTTAGTTATAAAATATATATGTATACAATAATATATAAATAAACTATTACAAATATTTGTATAAACTATACAGGTATATATATGTATATATCTGTATGTATATATGTCTATATGTATATGTTTGTGTATCATATAGGTAATAAAAGAAAAAAAACATATATATATATTAGGGCTGTCAAAATAAGCGCGTTATCGCACGCCGATTAATTTGAAATATTGAACGCGTTAAAAAAAATTAACGCATTTAACGCAGTGGCAGTTTTTTCTTATTTCCTATTGTGGCTGACGTGTGTTCAGGGCCGGCGCGTCCACAGAGGTGACCTAGGCGGCCGACAAGGGTGACAGAATAGTGAGCGAACCCCCCCTCCCTCTGCGAGTATAGCCTCGAGGTGCGCGCGCATTTAGCGGAGGCGCACGATGCGACGCCAGGCGAAAGTATAAATCCACGAACCGGTCACTTTCTTTTTCACTTTCGGGTTGAGGGCGGCGTGATGATGAACGCGACTGTGCACGTTGATGACTCTGAAGGGAGTCGCTTATACCGTGTGAGCTCGCTGTACTGCCCGCGTTGTCTGTGTCTGTGTGTGTGTGAGTGTGTGTGTAAGAGAGAGTGTTTGTGTATGTGTGGATATCCTAACAACAAGATTAAACGCCTAACATCGCAGACTGTCGCTCAAAGCAGTTTAGAATTTAATGTTTAGAGATGGCGTGACAAAAGCCCATGTAAGAAGTCTAGCCTGTAGTCTTTAGTGCGTGACTTTGATGTACCCCTTGGTGCTTCTTGCGTCCTTGTCACAGCACCAGTGGCACAGAAAATAAGCACCGAAATCGGTGATTCTGCTTGTGAGAGACTTTTCTCACTCTTAGGGCAACTACCAAAATGTTAAGGAGGACTGAGCCAAATTGTTTCTACTTTATAATTAATGTTCTCAACTCGCAAAACAACTTTACAATGAATACAATTGTTTGTATTCAATACCTTATTATTATAATTTTTTATCCAATTTCCATATCTGCAATGCCTGTATTTTGGACTTTTTTTGTAGTTCACTTAGAATCCAACATGGAAATAATTTTAGTTTGTTATTGGCATTGATTGTTTTAAAATTCAAATGGCACTTACATGCCTGTGTTTTTATTTCTGTAATAAATACGGCTTTTCGTGATTAATCATAATTAATCACAGACAAAAGTGTGATTAATTAGTAATTTTTTTTAATCAATTGACAGCCCTAATATATATATATATATGTGTGTGCATGCGTGCGTGCATGCGTGTGTGTGTGTGTCAAAACAAACTTTTATCTTGGATGTGCTTAATTGCGATTTGGAGCACACATAATAATAATAATTATTATTTTTATTCATGACTGTATAATGATTGTCCAGTGTGAAAAGCTGAATCTCAACATTATCGTACTGTATATTCAGTCTGTATGTGTTTAATTATTCAGGACAAATCATCAATTTGATCACAAGCAGACACAGACCATAATAAAGGGGGTGTAAACTTTTGAGCAAGATAATTTTTACAATCACATTTTATTGTCTCGTCCAATAAATGTAAGTAAAATGAATAATAAAAAACTTTTTCCCTTATTTGATAAAACAATAAATATCTTGTGATTTACATTCACATCAACACCGCATAGAATGTTAGTAAATTATCACCTTCTTGAACTATTAACTTTGTAAATGTATTACTACTGAATGTACGGTCACACTTTACAATTATTATCCATGAGTTAATGTTATTTAATTTATTTACTAACATCAACTGATAATGATCAACACTTCTCTGCAACTCTCACATGGTCGCCCATTGAAGCTAAGCAGGCCTGAGCCTGGTCAGTTCCTAGATGGGAGAGCACATGGGAAGGCTAGGTTGCTGCTGGAAGTGGTGTTAGTGAGGCCAACAGGGGGCGCTCAACCTGCATTCTATGTGTGTCCTAATGCCCCAGTATAGTGAAGGGGACTCTATACTGCTCAGTGAGCGCCGTTTTTTCAATGAGACGTTACATCGAGGTCCTCTCTGTGGTCATTCAAAATCAAATCTGTCCATCATGGCCTCCTAACCATCCCCATATCATAATTGGCTTCATCACTCTGTCTTCTCTCCACCAATCTGCTGGTGTGTGGTATGCTGTCTGGCGCAAAATGGCTGCCGTCACGTCATCCAGGTGGATGCTGCACACTGGTGGTGGATGAGGAGACCCCCCCCAATGTGTGAAGCGCTTTGAGTGTCCAGAAAAGTGCTATATAAATGTAAGGAATTATTGTTAATTATTACTTGTGCAGCATTTATTAATCATAGCTAATATTGGTATAATTCATAGTGTAATCACATTTACTAATGCATTATTAACATCCAAATTGATGTTAGTTAACGTTAGTTAATGCACTGTGAGGTAACAATGAACAACTTTTTATTTCTGTTAGCATTAACAAAGATGATTAAATGCAGTAATAAATGTATTGTTCATTGTTTATTCATGTTAGTAAATACATTAACTAATACACCTAATTGTATATAGTGTTACTGTACTGTACTACTCATAAACTTTTAATAATTATAAAGAGACTATGAGTGGAAACATATGTGAAATGACAGACTGACTCCCTGTTTAGAGAGACTCCACAGAAAGTGCTGGAGAAACAAACCAAAACCGTCATATCTGTCTTTTGTAATGTCTTTATCCTGTATGCAAGGCAGTACACACCTTTTGCGACGTTAACACACAGTTCATTTCTATTAAAGAACAATAATACAAATGACATCCGTGAACATCCTGTTGATTCAGGTGTGTTTAAATAGGAAGAGGTTGAAAATCTGTACTGTCGGTGTGCCTTCAGGAAACACTGGGCTAATGCCACGTCTCTCTGAGTGAACATACAATTCAATCATAAAATTAGAAGCAAAAAATAAACAGCAGATTTCAACAAGGGAAGACATTTAGCCATTTTTGACACTTTTAGGGCATCATTTCTGTCATAGAATTGTTAATAATCTTAAAACTTGACTTATTTTTCCATCCTAATTCAGAGTTTACGCATGGGTTTACATCTGATAATAATAAATACAATCTTTTTGTCTAGAATCCTCATCATTCTGATTCTGGTTTTCTTTCTAATGCAGTAAGTTTACTGTACATCTCATAACTCTGACTTCTTTTTCACTGAATTTTAAGTTCATTATGCATCTTTTCCTTCAGAACTCTGACTTTGCATCTCACAGTTGTGACATTTTTTCCCCCTTATAATTCAGGGATTACTGATAATATCATCAGACCAGATTTATCATTCATTCATTCATTTTCCTTTCGGCTTAGTCCCTTTATTAATCCAGGGTCGCCACAGCGGAATGAACCGCCAACTTATCCAGCATTTGTTTTACGCAGCGGATGCCCTTCCAGCCACAACCCATCTCTGGGAAACACATCCATACATTCTCATTCACTACAGACAATTTAGCTTACCCAATTCACCTGTACCACATGTCTTTGGACTGTGGGGGAAACCGGAGCACCCGGAGGAAACCCACGCAACCACGGGGAGAACATGCAAACTCCACACAGAAATGCCAACTGGCCCAGCCGGGGATCGAACCAGCGACCTTCTTGCTGTGAGGCGAACGTGATACCCACTAGGCCACCGTGGTGCCCAACCAGATTTATCATCATCTCATAATAAAAAATCCATTTATAATTTTGAGTCTCAAACTCTGACTTTTCAAAGAATTCTGAGTTTACGTCTCGCAGTTCTCTGAAACTAAACTCTTAATTTGGACTTTCCATAAATTAGAGTTTTCTTTAGAAGTTTGAGTTCAGATCTCACATTAATTCTGAATTTCTTTTCTCTGAATTCTGTGTTGACATCTTACAACTCTGAAGTATTTTCCCTCGAAGTTAATTCTGACCAGTTTTTTTTCTGAACTATTAAGTATATTTTCCTCCAGAATCTTGACTTTACATCTCAAAAGTGACTTTTTTCCTAATTCTGGCTTTACGTCTCTTTTCTTTAAATTCTGAGTTTACATCCCACATTTTTGAGTGTTAATAAATGAAATAATGCAGTTTTACTTTTTTCTAAACCTAAATTCTACATTTCACTTTATTCCTTTCTTGCAATTCTAATATTTCATCATTTTACTCTTAGCTGGAAATGCACTACCTCGCATTATTTAGTGAAAATACCTCTCACATATGTGAAAAACACGTATCAGAGGCAGAACACGCTATTAGACTGATTATAAAAAAAAACTACAAACATTTTTTTTCTTTGGGATAACATGCACCTATGAACGAATCATTCAATAATAAAACAAGTCCATTTTCTCTTATAAAAATATGAAAAATAAATAGGCAGCCTTTAAAGAGACACATTTCACCACTCGTGTAATATTAAATTAATATCTATCCTGTCTTTTGTCCACGCTTGGAAAACAAACGATGGATGCACACCACATTTGATCCCCTTTTAAATACACATGACATTAGCTATATTTCCATCCCATGTTGAGAATTCATCTGATGTGCAAAAACAATAGATTTGCATTATAGGGTTGGGTCGATAGACGAAGCCATCGTCCATCGCAGATGGCTGATAGACATCACAATGCTGAGCCTGCATCGCAATCCGCTCGCAAAAAACACACACTCAGGCCCCGTTTACACTAATACAGCTTAGTTTAACAATGGCATTTTAGAACGAAACGATTCACATCTAGAATTTCTGAACAGCCCTCCGTCCACACTATACCTCTGAAAAAACACATCATGTGATCACACAGACACACACTCTGCCATGCGTATGCGCACGTCTGAGCTCCAGGCAGTCAGCGAGTGCTTTGAGCACAAAACCACATACAGCAGTGCACGTCAGACAGTTTATCAAGGATGTTCCGCTGGATTGCCTCTCACTATAGTTGTTAAACGTGATTTAAGAACTATAATTAATCAATCATTTAATAATTATTTAATTAATCTGATCTATAATGTAATCTATAATTTAATTAATCTCGTCTCTATTTAACGACTCTTTGGTCTTTTGAATCTATCAGGTAACGTGTCACAGCGTCAGTACACTGCTTTAGTCTTTCCTTTCACGCTTGTACTTAGTAATTTTAGGGTAAACCTCAGATACTGCTGGTTGTGCACCTTTTTTACCAATCAAATGTGTGGACGTCATTATATGGACGCAGATCACTCTGCCTATTCATGCCAGAGTCCTGCGGAAACAGTGATTGACAGGTGGTCATTTGTGTGTGACTTATCTTTGTTTATTTGTGATTTGGTTATGGGTAAAACAAAGACCATGCGGGTCAGGTAGTTGAAACGGTAGGCTACAAACAATTAACTAATTAATTATTCATAAATAATTAGTTCACCGCCACCTATGACCTTGATGCCATCGTCCATCGCGATGTTTCACATTAGACATCGTTCGACGCCAAATTGTTCAACATCGCCCAACCCTATTGCATAAAACATTTGTGAATCAAACTCCATTTATATCCCACCGAGAATAAAAATCATCACTTTCTGCAAGCTGAGAATACTCTTCATCTCTTTATGTCCCCTCATAGTAAATAAATAGCATTTCTGAGAGTCAGAAAACACACACCGTAGTAAACTCTCTTGTTCTTGCATCAGGAGGCAGTGCCTGATGTTTGAGAAACCAATGTGTTTTCTAACAGAATAAGCAATATGTCTTTAACAGAACATTCATTTTTGGTCGAACTATCCATTAAATGTGCATTAAAGATAGGTAGAGCTGTGGGGACAAACAGTTCAAGAAATTCATTCTGCATCTATGCTGAGATTTTCAGAGTACATCACTGTTTGCTCTTGAATTAGATCTGAGGTTAGTGTTTAACAGCAGACGGCGCTCTAGGCTAGTTTTAAAGTCTATAGCTCCATCTGTTGTTAAAACTAGTCTAGTGCTCCATCTGCTGTTAAACACTAGCCTAGAGCGCCGTCTGCTGTTAAACATGAGCCTAGAGCACCATCTGCTCTTAAACACTAGCCTAGAGCGCCGTCTGCTGTTAAACACTAGCCTAGAGCGCCGTCTGCTGTTAAACACTAGCCTAGAGCGCCGTCTGCTGTTAA
>CAIGQQ010037913.1:1101121-1138904 GCA_903798035.1 Danio albolineatus | reverse complement strand
ATCAACTCTTGGTTCTCAATGCATTGGAACTGATTCTTTTTGGAATCGACTCTCAATTCTCAATGCCTCAGAATTTATTCTTTTTGGTATCGACTCTTGATTCTCAATGCTTCAGAACTGATTCTTTTTGGAATAGACTCTTAATTCTCAATGCCTCGTAATTGATTCTTTTTGGAATCGACTCTTGATTCTCAATGCTTCGACTCTTGATTCTCAATGCCTCGGAATAGATTATTTTTGGAATCGACTCCCAGCCCTAATAATCAATGAACTAGGACACCTTAACAGGCACATCATAACAGGAACGATGCTTCACAGGCCGGATGAATTCACTGAGAGGTCAAACAAACTCACCGACTTCTGCCACTGCTTAGCTGAGGACCAGAGGAGGGAAACGGACAAAAAGAAAAGAGCAAGGAAGAGTGAAAGATCGGGACACAGGGAAGAGAACAGACAGGAGAGAGAAGGGCAACAGTGAGTGTTATAAGCATTGGGACGATGACGAGCGGATCAGGCTGTGCGTGAAGCTGCTGGAGAACAGACAGATGCAGGACGACTGACACCCCGACACATGCTTTACCTTCTTAAAGAAAGGCATTCGTTTCTCTCGGGCTAAAGGGGATATGACTGTGTTTGGGCTGGCTTTGGGAGATCGCTGAAGGGGAGGAGGGTCGCTCTCCTCTGCGTCTAAACCTGCGGCGTCAATGTCCACAGCTACACACACATACATATATATACAGGTGAGATGTAAGATATTTCCCATGTATGTATGTATATATGTATGTATATGGATGTATGTAACCGTAAAGATCTTTTCAACACATTTTAAATGTAATAGTTTTAATAATTAACTAATAATAAATAATTTCCTTTGATTTTTGGAATAAACTCTTGGTTCTTAATGCATTGCAATTGATTCTTTTTGGAATTGACTCTTGATTTTCAGTGCCTCAATTCTCAATTCCCAATGCCTCAGAACTGACTCTTTTTTTGGAGCTGACTCTTAATTCTCAATGCCTAGGAATTTATTATATTTGGTATCCACTCTTGGTTCTAAATCCCTCATAACTGATTCTTTTTTGGAATCAACTCTTGATTCTCAATGCCTAGGAATTGATTATTTCTGGAATCAAGTCTTGATTCTCAATGCCTAAGAACTGATTCTTTTTTCAATCGACTCTTGATTCTCAATGCCTAGGAATTGATTCTTTTTGAAATACACTCTTGATTTTCAATGCCTAGGAGTTGATTAATTTTAGAATAAACTCTTGATTCTCAATAGGAATTGATTCTTTTTTGGAATCAACTCTTGATTCTCAATGCCTCAGAATTGATTCTTTTTGCAATCGACTCTTGATTCTCAATGCCTAGGAATTGATTCCTTTTTGGAATCGACTCTTGATTCTCAATGCCTAGGAATTAATTCCTTTTTGGAATCGACTCTTGATTCTCCATGCCTAGGAACTGATTCTTTTTGCAATCAACTCTTGATTCATAATGCCCTGGAATGTATTATTTTTGATATTCCCTGTTGATTCTCAATGTCTCAGACTTGATTCTTTTTAGATTCGACACTTGATTTTTCATGCCTCTGAATTTATTCTTTTTGGAATTGACTCTTGATTCTCAGTGGCTCGGAATTGATTCTTTTTGAAATCAACTCTCTATTCTCAACGCCTCAGAATCGACTGTTTTTGGAATCAACTCTTGGTTCTCAATGCATTGGAACTGATTCTTTTACAACTTTTATAACTGATTCTTTTTGCCATGATGACAGCACATCTGAATTTTACCAGTTATTTTTTACAATAATAGTAATGAGATTAAAGTGCATTTTAAAGACTTAACTCAGTTAATTAGGCAAGTTAGGGTAATAAGGCCAGTCATTAGCTCTCAGTGGTTTGTTCTGTAGACAATCCAAACATAATACTTGAGGGAGCTAATAATACTGACCTTAAATAAGAAATATTCAATTAAAAACTGCTTTTATTACAGCCAAACCACACACACACACACACACACACACACACATAAAACAGGAATATACATATAGGAAACAACACCACTGCACTGGCCAAAAAAATCACATCAACGTCTCTACTTCCTCTGCAGCCTAAGGCCCCGTTTACACTAATGCGTTTGAGTTTTAGCTCCAACCCTAATCAAACACACCTGAACAAGCTAATCAACCTCTCACTAGGTGTACTTGAATCATCCAGGCAGGGGTGTTGAGGCAAGTTGGAGCTAAACCCTCCGGGACACCGGCCCTCCAGGACCGAGATTGGTGACCCCTGCACTATACCTACACACAGTTCTGTCCAAACAGTTTCCAAACGATGATTTAATAATGTAAAATAGTAATATTTGATATCTTACCTGAGGAGGGAGGAGTTGATTTACGTGAGTTTGAAACAATGTCTCCTAAGCTGGATGAAGAGTTTGCCCCTGATTTACTGTGAACGAAATGAACAGAACACAATTCCTCAATACAAAAGGACAGCGTAGAGTAGTGGTGCAACAAATCTCACATTTCGAATCACAGACAGATGTCATTTGCTTTCCATTCATTACAAAAACAGTACTGGAAGATACTTGGCTTTAACAAGCATAACTCAGAACCTGTGATATTAATAAAGATCAAGTGTACAAGCTGAATAAAAAAGTAAGATATTTAATACTGTGAAAATGAGCTACTGCGATACCTGTCAACCCTACCGCTTTTTCCCGGGATTCTCTCCTATTTTATGGTTCTATCCCGCTTTCATCCTGTAAAGGTGTTTTCCCGTATTTCTCCTGTATTTTCAATCTTTCTCTGAAGGGTGGCGATAAACATTAAAGAGCCGATCCTCCCTATACGCAACCCATACCGCCGAACCACCAGGGGCCGCCCCTTGCTCTTAAATGTGAGTCAGTTCTGTGATTTCGGTTTATTTAGGCATGAAACACTTTGAAATAAATATAAAAACGGCGGGATTCCCTTTCCTGTTCATTACAGGTGCCGTCGCTCCTCCTGTGCAATCCTCAAAACAAGTCGTATACCGATGCGTGACTGTCAGACGCGCTCCATAGTGATAAACAGACGCTGTTTCCCAGACAGATTCTGTACATGTGATTTGAAGCGTAGCGAAAGTCTGGGTTTTGGGTGCGTGTTTGAACAGACATATACACATAATTAATAATAATAATAACATCTAAAGATGTCGATTTTGATCGTTTTTTTTCCAAACACAACTAATTTTGTCCTAAATGAGCATAAAAAAGTTAGGAAATCAATCTAATTCTTTCGTTATAACGTTATTATAATGTATTTTAAAGTGACGTCTCTGTTATTTAATGTAATCAAACGGACAATCATAATAAATGAGATTCATTCGCTGCTCTTTAATCAGAATGTGTGAGTTATACAGTGAAGAAAAGGGTAATGAGATTTGATAATTCTATTTCTTTATTAATGTTAATTTTCTGAACAAATTTTTTTTTTGGGGGGGAGGTCCCTTATTTTTACATCCCAATGTTGACAGGTATGGCTACAGTTGCTGTCTGATGATGCTAGATTTATAGATCTAACATTATAATCTTGTACAACACATCATGTTTATTATTTAGTCTCATTTTCAATGAATGATTTAATAAATCACTCAGACGCCTTCATGTTTCATTACTAGATGTATCTTTTTTGAAAAACTATTCAGTGACATATTTTTGATGGTTGTTTGTCGCCACCTATTGGTTAAGTAGTGTACTGACCTACAGTATTGTAGTTAAAGAGCCCCTATTATGGGTTTTTGAATATGACCCTCCATACAGTGTGTACCACAGCTCTAAGTGAAGTGAAATGTCCAGTTGTGGCTTAAATCTGAATGTGCACCTTGTTTAAAACTATTGATTCATCTATAAAAGAGTCGACTCAAGAGTGGTTCGGAGGAATCGCTGTGATAATGACGTGCAGGTGTGACGTTGATATTGAACTTAAGCCCCGCCCATTTGTTGCACGCGTAGACCCGGGAAAATTGAAATAGTTTAGAGTATTTGTGCAACAGACACCTTGAGTAAAACCGTCCTTGTTTTGCGCGCTGCTCCTGGCGAAGGCGACTGCTTTCCAGCTTCACTGGACTTGGGATGAAACCGATGTCACAGCCTTCCTTCACCAAGCGGCCGATCCACCAGTCGTTATTAAATTTCTGCCATTAAACATTAAACACACAAACGTTACAAACCGTAGAGTTTCATCATCTTTATAAAAGCACAACAAACGCAGAAAACTACTTCATTATAAATTTAAGACCCATGAATAATTCTGAATATTCATTAAGCTGTAAATTGTAATTTTATCTGGAGTATTTTAACCCTTGTGTGCTGTTGGGGATGTTTTCATCCTCTCTGTGGTGACTTTGAGTCTCAATTTGGCCCCAATTTTCTCGGCAAATGGGATGATTTTTAGTGACAAATCTTATTTTATTTTCACCGGTGATTTATTAGGTACTTGTTAACGCAAATTTCTAATCAGCCAATTACATGGCAGCAACTTAATGCATTTAGGCATGTAGACAGGGTCAAGATGCTCTGCTGCAGTTCAAACCGAGCAACAATATGAGGAAGAAAGGGGATTTAAGTGACTTTGAACCTGGCATGGTTGTTGGTGCCAGACGGGCTGGTCTGAGTATTTCAGAAACTGCTGATCTACTGGGATTTTCACGCACAACCATCTCTAGGGTTTACAGAGAATGGTCTGAACAAGAGGAAATATCCAGTGAGCGGCAGTTCTGTGGGCGCAGATGCCTTGTTGATGCCAGAGGTCAGAGGAGAATGGCCAGACTGGTTCCAGCTGATAGAAAGGCAACAGTAACTCAAATAAGCACTCGTTACAACCGAGGTCTGCAGAAGAGCATCTCTGAACGCACAACATGGCCAACCTTGAGGCAGATAGGCTACAGCAGCAGAAGACCACACCGGGTGCCGCTCCTGTCAGCTAAGAACAGGAAACTGAGGCTACAATTCACACAGGCTCACCAACACTGGACAGTAGAAGATTGGAGAAATGTTGCCTGGTCTGACGAGTCTCCATTTCTGCTGCCACATTAGAGTCAGAATTTGGCGTCAACAACATGAAATAATGGATCCATCCTGCCTTGTATCAACGGTTCAGGCTGGTGGTGGTGTAATGGTGTGGGGGATATTTTCTTGGCACACTTTGGGCCCATTAGTACCAATTGACCTGAGTATTGTTGCTGACCATGTCTATCCCTTTATGACCACAGTGTCCCCATCTTCTGATGGCTACTTCCAGCAGGATAACGCACCATGTCATAAAGCGTGAAGCATCTCAGACTGGTTTCTTGAACATGACAATGAGTTCACTGTACTCAAATGGCCTCCACAGTCAGCAGATTTCAATCCAATAGAGCACCTTTGGGATGTGGTGGAACGGGAGATTCATCATCATAGATGTGCAGCCGACAAATCTGCAGCAAATGCGTGATGCTATCCTGTCAATATGGAGCAAAATCTCTGAGGAATATTTCCAGTGCCTTGTTGAATCTATGCCACGATGGATTAAGGCAGTTCTGAAGGCAAAAGTGGGTCCAACCCGGTACTAGTAAGGTGTACCTAATAAAGTGGCCGGTGAGTGTATTTGAAATTTACTCAGGGAAAATTGACTGTCATTATGTTGGTGGCTGTTTTTGCCCTATTGACTTCCATTGTAATCACATTTTTTGACAGTAAAGCCTTGGCAGCATATAATCATGCATTCTTGATTGTTGTTGGTTTCCCTGTTGGAACGAAGTACAATTTGTCTTTTTTACTGTTGCAAAAACAGCCACCAACATAACGAAAGAGGAGTCAATTTGAATAATACACAAGGGTTAATCTTGCAGATGGCATTGAATTGATATTTATTCTGTATGTATATTAGTGCTGGGCAACAATTAATCACATCCAAAATAAAAGTTTCATTCAGTTTGAGAAAACTATTTTAATTTTTCAGAAAAAGATAAATAAATAATAATAATAATAATTGTAAACATTGTAAAAAAAAAATTTTTTAATTATGTGCAATTTAATTAGGCTATTTGAGAGTTGATTGTAATTACATTTTCTTCAATGACTATTAAATTGCATGTGGGGGTGAAAGTGCCCGCTCACTTTTGACAAGGCCCATCAAAAAAAAATATTTCTGCATCATGACAAAGACAAACGATTTTTAATTATTATATTTTTTTAGATATTGAAATATACCTACTTCTTCTTTATGATATTATATCTCTGTGTACGTGGACATGTGTGTCTGTATGTGTCAATACATACTTCTTTAACATGAAGGAAATCTTTAGGATCAAATGAGATTCCCGTTCCAGGCACGGGGACGTCATCTTCAAAAGAAGCGCTGTAGCCAACATTAGTGCGCACTGCAAACGCCACTGGTTTACTCTGTAGAGGAACAGAGGGATCATACAGTATATTCAAAATGAATAAGAAAGATTTCAACAGGTCTGTCTTAAACCTGTAGAACACAGAAGAAGATATTTCCAGAAAGTCAAGTTTTATTGTCATTCCGCCACATGTGTAGACATACAGATATACAGAGGAATGAAACATGTCTCGCAGGACAATGGTGCTACATAAGTTAATCATAAATACAAACACAACACTGGTCATAAGAGCAATTAAAAAAAAACAACCTATGAATAACTAACATATACTATAAAACACTTAACACATACGACAGGCTATACAAGTACTTTTACATGACTGAACAATGTTGTGCAGGATATTGTGCAAGAGAGCTATTAAAGGTGATTATCGTGCAAAAGAGGTAATTTAAGGTTTAATATTGTGCAAAAGAGTTCTTTTCAATGCTTCAATCATTTTCTTTTGGTCCGCAAAATAATTATTTTTTCTTAAATTCTAAAAGAAGATCTGCTTTTGTGTTCAATAGAAGAAAAAATAATGCAGAGGTCTTATTTATGCTTTTTTTAAGTGATGCACAATTATGAATATCAGCTCTTATATTGGTATCATTCTTTCATTTTCTTTTTAGCTTAGTCCGTTTATTAATCTAGGGTCGCCACAGCGGAATGACCCGCCAACTTATCCAGCACTTGTTTTATGCAGCAGATGCCCTTCCAGATGCAACCCATCACTGGGAAACACCCATACATTATCATTCACACACATACACTACAGACAATTTAGCCTTACCCAATTCACCTGTACCGCATGTCTTTGGATTGTAGGGGAAACCGGAGCACCCAGAGGAAACCCACACCAGCACAGGGAGAACATGCAAACTCCACACAGAAACACCAACGGACCCAGCCGAGGCTCAAACCAGCGACCTTCTTGCTGTGAGGCAACAGCACTACCTACTGTGCCACCGAGCTGCCTTATTGGTATCAACTAATAGTTATGTTTTAATGTTATCCTTAACAATAGGTAAATTGTATATACTGAAGCAACAAATTATGGATTGTTTCTGTATTACGTATACTACTGTATATATACAAATTTCTATTTTAAATTTCTATTTCCTTCAGGATGCTTTGCAGATATATATTTGTGCATTTACATTATAATAGCCAGTACCAAAGCCAAAACTGGAACTAATCTAAATAAAAAAATGAATTAAAAAAACCCTGAAGATCACAGTCAAAAATTAGCACATGCACCCAAAATAATTTGTTGAGGAAATATATTAAATAAAATGTTAATAAAGAGGAAAAAAGAACAAAAACATAAAAATATCAAATTTAGTTATTATTTTGTTATCTATTATTATTATTATTATTATTATTATTATTATTATTATTATTATTATTGTTATTATTATTATTATTATTATTATTATTATTATTATTTTGCAATAATTTGTTTGCATTTAAATGTATTAACTTTCTATTTCTAAAGCCTTTCTGTAACCAAACTCTTATTTTAATGAAATTATATTAATGCATTAAAAACAAGTTAACTTGGTAACTTGACCTTCTTGCTGTGAGGCGACAGTGCTAACCACTAAGCCACCGTGCCACCCAATATAAACAAATAATACAAATACTATTTATAAAACTAATTATGCTAATAAAACTAAACAAATTAATTCATAGAATCTACAGATTTTTCAGTGTATAGCAGGAACATGAGTGTTTGACACACAAGGGTAAAATCAGTATGGACTCAACGTTACATGATGTTCTGCACACGCAATGAATTATGGGTATGTCAAAGAGAGGACACGGTGTCCTCAAAATAGTAATGAGGATTGCAGATACACACACACTTCACTAGTCTCCATCATCTGTCAAAACAACAATGCTTTTAGCTTCCTTTTCTTACGTTCTACTCAAATAAAAAGACATGCAAATGCCAATGCATGTGATGTGATGTGTATTACAGGGTCTTTGAATGATATTTTGCGCTGTGCTTGATACTTTGCTTTGTTGATAAATCTGTGCATTGTGTTCACAGCCAGCGGTTGCCTCTTACGCAACACATCTTTCCATTATACATGCGGTATTGATCATGAACACACACCGTTTTCATTCAGTATCCAGAAACCAGGCTGACATGCTTGCTTTAGGAAAGAAAAAATGAAGACTTTTGCTTACAGTATCTTAGTAGACACGCTCCACTGAGATTAAACGCTTCTCCGTCTCTTTAAAGCAGTACATAGCAAACATGTTGAAAATCAACTTTAATTCTGAATGTGATTAAAGGTGATTAACCTTTGCCAAGCACTAGTTAAACAGTGATATTTAAATTTAATTGAAAAAATGAACCAAATGTTGTGTTTGTCCATATTTGACCCAACATTGGGTTACAAAAACTTAGCATTTTTTTTACAGTGTACATACACTATACTCTATATATTTCCACTAATCTGAAAAACATGCCAAATAGCCTCCCAAAAAACTCAAATCTGGCCAATGCATGAAAAAAAAGGTCTGTAGTTTTTGATAGGGCTCTATTTTAACAATCTGGGCGCAAAGTAGTACTGGGCCTATAAACAATATTATATCAAATCACGATAAAATGTGTCAATAATGATAAGCTCTGGTTTTACTCTGTATATTGATCTGAGAGCCAATCATACAGCAGAAATGTGCAACAATGGGAATCTAAAAGTGTGTTGATATAAGAGATGTACTGAATTCTCAGCCACCGACAAATTAATTGGACGAAAATGTTTTACCATTTAAAAGACCCTCTAATTTTTGTGGCTTCAGTCATTGTTGGGATAGTCTTTTAAATCTGGAAGCATTAACAACTTATATCAAAATATATTGTTATTGTTCAATATAGAAAATAATTATCGAGATTGCATTTTTGCCATATCGCCCAGCCCTAGTGCAAAGTCTAAAGCATTAAGAGTGTGTCCAAATCCTCTTTTGCTATTTTAAAGACATAGCATATGCTCTGAAAAATATGCTCTGCGCCTCAGCACATGATCTAAAAGGGCTGTGCTTATTCTCTTAATGAGTTCTGGGTGTGTTTTGAGAATAACGTGCATCTCCCATTCCCTTTAAGAGTCAGTTGCAATGAACCATGGTGCATTTGCTATTTACATGGCGGACTTTGTAAGTGGAAAAACTGAACGCTTCACTAACAACTAAACAGTTAAACAGAGCATCTGCAGTGCGAGAATAAAGAATGAGTCTCCTCCATTCAGCCTCTTTACTTTCTCTTTACTTTTACTCTTTACTCCTTTACTTTGGTGGAGTGAGGAAATGGTGGAAACTCACTCCACTGAAGACATCCATCAGCCCACATATTTAATTTCATTTGTTAAGCGCAAGGATTTGATTCAAAACTATTTCTAAATTCAGCTCTAATCTCCAGCAAAGGAATAAATGAACAATAATAATGAAGTGTGGTCAAACAACTGAGTTATATCAGGCCCCATATGGTGATGCAGACGTCTCCAAAACCCCACAGGTGGACAAATCTACACTTGTTTTTATTAAAACAAATATAAATATGCATATAATAAATAATACTGCAAATAATAATAACATTATACAAAAGCAAGTTGTCATGAATGAACTGAAAAAGCCCCCCAAGGTGAAGAAGGCATGGAGGCAGTGGTGTTTATATTTATGTATAATAATGTTTGTAACATTTTAATCCTTTAATTGTTTTCATCTGTGAAGATATTTGTGTATTGCTGAACATCCTGTGTGTATTCAGAAATGTGTAAGCATTTGGACCTGCATAGGGGCATAACTAACGCGCTCAGCGCTGGACTTTGGAGCAGCTTTTAATCGGTCAATGTTGCAATCTATTTCAGTTTTTCAAAATAGCAACGCGCCAACAATGTGACTTAACACACCTCCTTTATAGACCAGCACACACGAGTCCAAAAAGTGGTGCAAAACATGAAAATTACAGTTGCGCTGGTCTGAAAATAGCAACAAAACGCACCAAACACCTCTTGTGCCTTATTGCGGCAGGTACATAATAGGACCCATAGTGTCCAAATTGGGGAACTATGAAAGAAAAAAGCTGCAACTAAACTATCTCGGCCAGCAGAGAATATTTACTTCTGTCTGCGCACTGCAGGCCAGCTGGCTTCATGATCAATATTAATGTGAGAATAAATAAATGATCAAATCAGATTGATGCCAAGCACTAAAAATAGCTGTTGTCCCCAGAGGTGACAGAGAGTGCGACAAAAACAAGAACAAACAGAAGAATAAAAATAGATGGCAAAGACTAATAGGCTGAGAGCTCATATATTTATATCTATATCACCTCTAAAAACAGCTGCTTTCATTCGCCTCAGAGAAAGAAAAAGCGCAGGGATATAAATGAACTAAAATAGCCTTGGAAGATGATGACACTCACTGTCCAGACAAACCCTGAAGGCTCTGTGAATGCATTTGAATAATTTAGAGAGCCAGAGATGTGGTACGGGTGTCAGTGCATGATTCATAAATAAGTTTAATGAAGCTTTATTACCGGCGTTGGGTAATAAAGTGATGTATTACAATCTTAACTCTTGTGTACTGTTCAAATTGGTTCCCCTTTGGATATGTTGGTGGGTGTTTTTGCCCCGTTGACTGCCATTATAATGATATTTTTAGATTACAACGCCATGAAGGCATTTGATCATGCATTCTTCATTGTTGGTGGATTTCCCTGTTGGGAAGAGGTTCGTTTTTTTGTTGATCATCAGTTGGAGCCATTAACCCTTTAGATCCCTTTAGAACCCTAAAGGTTTCTGGCTTTTATATGGAGTAAAACAGCAGATTATAGTGTGTGTGCAGAAATAAACTTACTGTGTTCACTGTTCTGAGAGCTGAGCTGCTCATTTGAATTTTCTCAGACATATAAAGGTAAGCGCACAAAGGTCTCTCTCTCTCTCTCTCTCTCTCTCTCTCTCTCTCTCTCTCTCTCTTTCACTTTCATACACACACACACACACACTATGCACTCAAGTTCTGCTGTTCTTAAAGGGAAAGGTTACCCAAAAGCAGTGGTGTAAAGTAACTAAATACAAATACTCTGCACTACTGTAATTGAGTAGCTTTTCTCAGGAATTGTAAAATTACTGAGTAGTTTTATAAATGTGGACTTTTACTTCCCCTTGAGCACATGTTTAGTGCAGTATCGGTGCTTTTACTCCACTACTGTCCTTCATCCTGCAGTCACTACTGTATTTCTGTCTTGTCTATGGTCATTGTCTACAGTAGAAAGATCAGTCCTGTGATTCCTGTCCAATTAAATCACACATAGAAAGTAAATCACATCATACTGAACAACCTCAAGACATGGGCGCTTTATAAACGCAGCAAACCTTTGGGAAACATTAAAAATGTCCAAGAAGATGTTCAAAATCTGCACACGCAATGATCCAGAGACTGTTTATAGACTGCATGTGACTGAAAATGATGGATGTCGACTGTATGATGACTGAAATCACCAAACAGCCTTAAACAATCACTAAATGGAACAAATGAAGAATGGAAGGAAGCCAAATAAAAGGAAGGACCGAACAAGGAATGGAAGGAAGGATCGAAGAACCAAATAAATGAAGCAGGGATTCAAGGAAGGACTGAACAAACTAAGGAAGGAAAGAAGGAACGAACGAATGAACAAAGGACCTAATGAAGGAAGGAACAAAAATATGGAAGAAAGAATGAGCGAACAAATGAAGAGAGGAAAGAAGGAAGGACCAAACGAATGAAGGAAGAGTTCAAGGAATGACTGAACAAGCTAAGGAAGGAACGAGCGAACAAAAAAATTAATGAACAAAAGGACCTAATGTAGGAAGTAACAAAAATATGAAGGAACAAACGAAGGAAGGAGGGAACAAACGAATGAATGAAGGAAGGAGAGAACAAACAAATAATTGGAGGAAGGTTGAAAGGAAAGAGCGAAAATAGGAAGATCCCTAAATACACCACATGTTGTTTGTGTAGAGATGTGTAAAGGTAATATTCTGTCAACGCGTCAACGCATCAACTACTCACTACTCTTAAGTACTTCTATATGGTCTACTTTTTACTCATACTTTGAGTAATATTTACTACAGATACTTTTACTCTACTCGCACTACATTTTTGGGCAGGTAATGGTACTTTTACTTGAGTATGATTTTTCAGTACTCTTTCCACCACTGCCCAAAATTGAAAATCTAATATAAACATATAAAATGTAAAATATGATTGTGATAATAATCATTCTTATGAATTCTATTACTAACTTTAAAAAAATATATTATCAGCAATAAAAAAAACTATTTATTTTTTATTGCTAATAACTGTGACTTTAACTGTATGTGAATAAACGTTTGTACCTTGGCCTTGTCAAGTTGAGCCTGAGCCTGTCTCTCAGCTTCTCTGCGTAAAGTCTCTTTATCTTCCTCCAGAGACACATCCGAGTCTGATGGCCGACTGGTGTATGAGTCCGCTGAACCCTACAGAAAGAGCAGAGAGATTTCGCTCATAAGCATGTGTATTCACAAATTGCATGGATTATCGCACATCACATTCAAGAGTTCACACTTAGATATGTTTAGCGTATAGCAGGTTTGGCATGCTGTCCCGGGAGAGAACCCTGAGCTCGGAGATACTTGAGCCCAAGGCTCCTACTGGGTCAATAAGCATAAAAGGGGATCCAAGATAATGTATGTTTCGAGAGCTCCCCCTTAGAAAAGGGAGGAAAAGGAGGAGATGGGGTGGAAGGGGGGACTATCCAAAACGAAGATAGAGCAGTAGGGAGAAAACGATTTATTTCTAGTAAGCTTGGATCGCTCTGATTGGATTATTGCTGATTACAGAAGAGCAGCCAGCCGTGCTTAATCATATCACATGCTCCTCTCGAAATTAGTTTATGAAGCTTAGCTCATTTTATTAATTATAACACACTTTTAGTAATACAAGTAGGCAATATGCAAGCAGAGATACTGTGTTCTTGTCATACTGTAATCAACAAAATTTCTAATAACAACAGGTATATTACAATACAAACAGTCATGTGGTATAGTTTATTTGTAGCTCCTAGAAAATTTCCAGTTGAAATCATTTTATTATGGTTACTACATAGATTAGAGACCTTTTTAAAAAAAGTAATTTTATAATTAAAGGTAATTTCAACATGGGATGAGTGTATATAAGAGCATTCATAGGTTTGTTTCCCAATATGTTTGAAATAAATCAGTAAATAAACAGTTATGGTTATTATTGACTGAAAATATTTGTATTTATTATATTTATAGTGAATTTATAGTGACTATAGAGAATATATTCAATGCATTTATTTTTATTGAACAGTTATATCCATTAAACTAAGAGTTTGGTCACCTAACATCTTTAAGAACAGAAAGATAATACATTTAAATTCAGTTATTGCAAAAAAACAAAACAAAAACAAAACAACAACCCGTCAAGTCATGTATAAAACGTCTTGTTTCAACTAGAAAAGGTGTGTTAAACAAGAAAAAATGTTGTTTTATGGAGAAAACTATGTAGTTTTATCAATAATATGATGTAGTTTTAACAAAATAATATCTCCTTATGAGAAAATATCTCACCTTAACACCTTAAAGTACGACAAAGATCTCGTTGTCACGACATGATTGAGTGAAAAAAAACAATATCAATCATACCTTAGGGGCAAACCTTAGGGGAACTCAGTGTCCACATCGCTCATTTTCATTCACTACTTCGAGACGAGTGGACTATATTACTGGACCAATGTAAATTAGTAAACAAAATGAGGCGAACAGCTAATAATAATAACTTCAAAGATAAAATCCAAACTTCAGCCAACGGCCAACTAGCACGTAGTACGCATACTGCGCATGCGCGGCAATGGCGCGGTTAATCTGCAGTGTCGTGCAGACTGACAAGACTTCGGGAAAAGGTAAGCAATACAAATTATATTTCACCAAATATAGCTAAAGGTATGGTCAGTGGGCTTTCCCTGAACATAGAAAACTAAATACATGATTGTTCAGATGTATGTTTCATTCAGAGTGTAAACAAGGAATCTCACCTGAATCCATAAATGTGCCTTACAGTTCGTTGTGTTATAAAACGTGAAAACATGGACGAAAATTAGACTATTAAAAACAAATACAGCTTCATCAGCCATTAGGAATCAAAATTCAGACGTGCAGGACGACCTGAGTGAAGTCCAACCACCCCATTAGTACTTTAATTTAAATATTTTGTGGTAATTCAGTTGCTGTGGTAAAACAACTTAAGTAATATATTTCATATTTTAATATAAAATATTTTAACCCAAATTTTCAAGCCTACAAGTTTCATGTAGTGACTATATATATTAAAAGACTATGTACCACACAGTATAAACTACAGTTTATCAGTTCATTACAGCCAATATCCCTGCTGAACAAAGCAGCTTAAACCAGCCTAGGCTGTGTTGGCTGGTTTTAGCTGGTTGACCAGCCTGGTTTTAGATTTTAGTGGTTTTAGGAGATGACCAGCTAAAACCAGCTTGACCAGCCTAATCAGGCTATGAACCCAGCAAAAACCAGCTATGTCTGGATTTAGCTGGTTTTAGCTGGTCATCTAGCCTGACCAGCTAAGACCAGGCTGGAAATAGCTGGAAACCAGCCTGGAAATGGCCAAAACCCCTCTAAAACCAGGTTGGTCAACCAGTTAAAACCAACCAACCAGCCTAGGCTGGTTTAAGCAGTTTTTTTCAGCAGGGATGCTGTAACAAATATCAAAAGCGTGTTGTAAAAATTACAATATTTAATTAGCACAAAAAATTATACAAAATTTAGAGCTTTATACAGTACAATACGCTTTACTATAGTATGATTTAAGCACTGTTGTATTTACTATGAATAGCTATAGGATTTTTTTGTGCGAGTTTCAGTATGAAAAGAGCTGAAGGTGTCTGAGCACCATAGATAGCTACTAAACATCAAAACATTGCTATCACTCACCCCTTGTGGGACTGTAGTTCTTGTAACAATTTCCAAGATTTGTGAAAGAGAAAATAGACAGACAGACAGACAGACAGACAGACAGATCGATCGATCGATAGATAGATAGATAGATCGATAGAACGATAGATAAACAGATAGACAGACTGACTGACTGACTGATTGATCGATTGACAGAGACAGACAGACAGATAGATAGATAGATAGATAGATAGATAGAAAGACAGATAGATAGATAGATAGATAGATAGATAGATAGAAAGACTTATTGCATCTGATCACTTACTTCGAAAACACAAGACATTGCGTATATTTGTAGTTAGAAAACATGCAACAATTTTTAACATTTGATTATGTATGCAATTTAAATGAATTGCTGGATTTGTGACGTGTTATAGCTACACTCTTGATTTAAAAAAATATGATGTAACTATTCATATTTTGTCAATAACGTGATAATACCGTAAGCTTCAGCAACTAATCGCAATGAAAATCTGATTTATGTATATACAATAAAGCAATACACTAAGTATTTTGGGGTTATTATATCTAGTAAACTAACCAACACGTTTGACACTCAAAAAATGCTGGAGATTTAAAAAAATAAAATAAAAAAATCCTGTTTTTCGCTGAAATTTCTGCCACATATAATGCTACCTAATATCTCGGCTTATGCCAGGTGTGCTGCTTTTTCGGCTGTGTTGTTGTTGTCGATGACACCCTCTTTTCATGCTTACTTTGAGATTATGTCACACTTTCAATTACAAAAGGTACATATCAAAGCACTTATCACAAATATAAAAAGCACTTCATGGTTTTCGTTACATTCATTCTTCCAGGGTGGGACGCCAAAACCAAAATTCATTCCCGCCACGGCTACATCACAGCTTCTCATACAAAAACATATTAAAAGGTAAGTGAATTATAACTGAGCAAACTTTTCTGTAATCTTAATAGTGCTGTGCGTTGTTTCTTTAACCCTTTAAGGTGACATGATGACTGACTGACAGACAGGGCTGCGCGATGCGTGAGGCCAGCAAACACGATGTAGCTTTCAGTTCTGATGAACACAATTTCCATAATTGTACTTTATGTATAGATAAAGGTCTGTGGTTCTGGGTACTTCTGCATACTTCATCTTGCTGGAGTTTATAGCCGTTTCACTTTTAATTCAGGACTCATCAATGCTGTTCTGTAGGTCTATTGGAGACATTCATAAATATTCCTAGCAAATCTAATAAATGTTGGAGACATCCTCATTACGTAAACACACTAAATCACTTATTTATTTGAGATCGCGTAAGAAAATCTGTGCCTGAGCAGTGTATATTTGAGGGCTTGCAAGAAGTTTTGTGCATGAACACAAAGCGAAGAGATTTGCATGCTCTTATTCCATGAATGCAATCTCGACATGTAATACTGCAATTAGGCATGGGCTGGTATAAGATTCTGACGGTGTGATAACCTTGGATAAAAATATCACGGTTTCACGGTATGACGGTTTTGTGATTACTGCTCTAAAATATATATTTTTTAAATGTCTGGCTAAAGAACAATACCATAAATTTCCCCCATGGACACGATATATTTTATTTTGAGAAACATTTAAAATATTTTGCGGCCGTAAGCATGTCAGGCTAAATAATGCAAGTGAATCATTGACTTGTGCGGTCTTTATTCGTTTGAAAAACAGATTTCTTTACAATTTACACCAAAAAACTAAAACTAAAAAATAAATCTTACACATACCTAAGGAACAGTATTACAGAAAATTTTGGCGGTATGAAAAGCTTGACTCTTACATACCGCGGTATACCTTGAAAACGGTTATTATCCCATGCCTAACTGCGATCACGACATTTGTCATTGATATAACAACATCGGTAGTTGGAAGATCTGCGGGCACAGCTAGAAAATATCGTAGAGGAAACACTGCACTTATTATTTAGTATCACTGGATATTTAATATCAAATAAAATTTAATTATATTCTTACTTTTATTAACATTAACATATAAACGGCTATTTCTCACTGATAATTTTAATGCATTATCCAACATTTACTCATTATAATTGTTTTACCTATTGCACTTTATCATTCTTTTGCAATTTAGTTCGTTTAAAACCTTTGTTTACTCTGTACATTGTATTGTATATTAGAGCTGTCCATAATAGGCATGGGCCGGTATAAGATTCTGACGGTATGATAACCTTGGATATAAATATCACGGTTTCACCGTATGATGGTATTGTGTTCACTGCTCTAAAATATATTATTTTTAAATGAATGGCTAAAAAACAAAATCCTTTACCCACTTTTAACACAATATATTTTATTTTGAGAAACATTTTAAATATTTTGGGGTAGTAAACAAGTCAGGCTAAATAATTCAAGTGAATCATTGACTTCTGCGGTCTTCATTTGTTTCAAAAACACAGATGTCTTTACAATTTACATCTAAAAAACAACAAAAAAAAGTTACTAAAAAAATCTTACTCATACCTTAGGAACGGCATAGCAGAAAATTTTGGCAGTATGAAAACCTTGACTTTTCCATACCACTGTATACCTTGAAAACGGTTATCATCCCATGCCTAGTCCATAGTATCGAGTTCAGTACCAATTCCCCACTTACATTTGAGCGTGTTCCTAAACACCGCTGATTGGCCACTGTGTTCACATGCTCAACAGAAGTGATTGCGATTGGCTATTAAGGCCGAACTTGATACTTTTGACAACACTATTGTATATACAATAAAGCAGTACACAATGTAGTATTTTTTTTTTGTAGTAACCTTTTTTGCTTATCTTGAAAATATGGTATACCTGTAATAAAAGCATTATTAATCACAACAAGAACAGCCTAACACACGCAGACACACACACTAACACAATGTATTAAGAGTTAAAGCTCCTTACGCCAATGTTGTTCTTGACTCGGTTTCCTGTTGCTCGTTTCAGCAGTCGTATCCAGGAGGCCTTCATCAGCCAATCCGATTAGAGCGTTTGCTCTAGTCACCATACCAACCACAAACTTTAATAAACCCAAGCAACAACCATAAACTGCCAACTATCTAACGAACCAAATATAATACACTGTTAACAATTTTAGTAAATTACACAGTATTTAACTGTAATATGATCTGTATTTTACTGTAGGTTACCGTATCTGTTAAAAAAATTACTGTATACTTTACAGTAAAGATATGCAACACTGTAAATACATACAGTACAGCAAGATAAATGGTGCTGTGATTGTAAATATCGTATTTTTGCTGTAATCGATTTACAGTAAGATACTTGAGAACAGTAAGTTACTGTAGTGTCTACAGGACATTGTTAACAGCGTACATACACCTGAGGGGAGACACTATCGAAAATCCAAACGAAAAAGCTACATATAGAAGCAAAAAACTCGTCGTTTGACACTCAGAAATGCTGAAGAATTAAAAAAACAAAACAAAAATGCTGAAATTCCTGCTACATATAATGCTACCTAATATCTCGGCTTATGCCAGGTGTGCTGCTTTTTCGGCTGTGTTGTTGTTTTTGTCGATGGCACTCAATTCCATGCTCTCGATCCCTGCGCATAGTGGATGGCGAGAGCTGCGACGGCCCGTGTAGACAGTCTCGGTTACATATATTTCCCTTTATAATGAATGAGAATCAACCCATCCTGCTGCAAATCCAGCCTGCCATGCTCCTCAATGAAGAGCCCTTCCCCGCTCCCCAGAGTCCCGCGCTCTGATGCTAAAACACGCTCGCTAGCACATCGGCTGCGGAGATTTGGTCCTGTAAATGCAGCCGGTTTGTTTCTTTAGCACATCGTCCTTGCCGTCTCCTGTGTAACCATAGTGTTCCCTGGTTAAATATCAGTCAGTGTTCTGCTCTGTCTCTGTATATCCACTGCTCTGTTTTGGCTCTCCCTCCCTTTTCTTTCCTCTCCTTTCCTCCTCCTCCTCCTCTTTCTCGCTTTCTGCTTCTTCACAGGCTCTCCATCTGTGTGTCGTCTTCTGTGATTAATTCTGCTGCGCGTGCGTGCGTGTGTGTGTGTGTGTGCGCGCATGTGTGTGTGTGGTAAATTTGCATGTGCCCTTGTGGAAAGGAAGAGTGTTTGATTGTATTGAATCTGTGCACTTCAGGTTTTAAGACAACATTATTCGCCCTCTTGTGAGTTTTTTAATGGTGTTTAAACAGCGAAAGGACATTTTTACTTCGTTTTTAGTTTGGCTGGGATCATATTCATTCATTCATTCATTTAAAAAGGCAAAGGCAAACTTTATTTATAGAGCACAAACTTACGCCCCATTCACACGGGGCGTCAGCGTCAACGCTTCCCATTCACTTTGAATGGGTGACGTCAGGCGTTGTCGAACTGCATTGTGGATCCGTCAGCGCCGCTTTAGAGGCGTTGCTCGCTGCAGGAGTTGGGACTTTCTCAACTTTTCAAGCGCTAACGGAAGCGGCAGCCAATCAGATTGCTGTATGCAAATACACCAGCCCAGACAGTAGCTGATTGTTGACTAATTTCATTGGCTGACGCTGCTATGACAGTCGCGTCAGCCCCAACTTCAGACACGCCCTCTGTGAAGCGTTGACGCTGAAGCCTCGCGTGAATGGGGCGTTACATAACCGTAGTTGATCCAAAGTGCTTTACAATAAAATTTAATATTTAATAAAAAATAAATAAATAAAACTCGTATTAAAAATATAAGAAGAGGAAATTAATTCATTTATTTTATTTTCGGCTTAGTCCCTTGATTAATCTGGGGTCGCCACAGCGGAATGAACCGCCAACTTATCCAGCATGTGTTTTACGCAGTGGATGCCCTTCCGGCTGCAACCCATCTCTGGGAAACTTCTATATACACTCATTTACGCACATACACTACGGACAATTTAGCTACCAATTCACCTATAACACGTCTTTGGACTTGTGGGGGAAACCGGAGCACCCGGAGGAAACCCACTCGACCACGGGGAGAACACGCAAACTCTAACAGAAATGCCAACTGACCCAGCCGAGGCTCGAACCAGCGATCTTCTTGCTGTGTCGCGATCTTGCTACCCACTATGCCACCGTGACGCCCCAGAAAAGGAAATATGCATTTATGTAATACTAAAATACAGATAAAAAAATAACATGCATGCGTCACTCATAGGCAAGGGAGTAAAAATAAATCTTTAATATGGCAGTGCAATATGGACAAAATAATCATATTGCGATTTTTGGAACGAATATTGCGATTGCCATTTTATTTGCGATTTTGGCAGCTGTTTTTGCTTTTCAGACAAGCTACATGCATACAATCTACATGTATTCAGCGCACATAACGTGCATAACAAAATATTTCACAATAAAATAACACAGTATTAAGTTTAATAAATAAAACTGCAGTAAAATTGTCTTTAAAACAGACAACATCAAATAACTGAAGATGAACTAACCTCAGCTCTAGTTAAACACATACTGTACACAGTAGCACTCACTGCTGGATTAACAAAACTGTAATAAATTGTGTTAAAAACAGACAACATGAAGAAATAAAGATGAACTAACCTCAATTCCAGCCATAACAGTAAATAAAAACTAACGTAAATCAAAACCACCTATTCGGTTCTCCCGCTCAACTTCGTCGTGCGCGGAGTGAGCTCTGATTGGTTAACATCTTTCCCTGCTCAGCTTAGCTGTAATTGCCCAGTGTGCTGCATCAGCTCTGATTGGTTAACATATTAAAATCATGCACACAAGAACGTGAACAAAAATCTAAATAAATTAATAGATAAAATTGCAGCCTTACACGATTCAGAAATTGCATCTGCGATTTTTTTTGCGATTGCGATTAATTGCACAGCCCTAGTCTTTAAGTTAGATTTAAAAGCATCCAATGGGGGCGCCACGGTGGCCGAGTGGTTAGCATGTTCGCCTCACAGCAAGAAGGTCGATGGTTCGATCCCCGGCTGGGCCAGTTGGCATTTCTGTGTGGAGTTTGCATGTTCTCCCCGTGGTTGCGTGGGTTTCCTCCGGGTGCTCCGGTTTCCCCCACAGTCCAAAGACATGCGGTACAGGTGAATTGGGTAAGCTAAATTGTCCGTAGTGTATGTGTGTGAATGAGAATGTATGGATGTGTTTCCTAGAGATGGGTTGTGGCTGGAAGGGCATCCGCTGCGTGAAACAAATGCTGGATAAGTTGGCGGTTCATTCCGCTGTGGCGACCCCGGATTAATAAAGGGACTAAGCCGAAAAGAAAATGAATGAATGAATGAAGCATCCAATGATGGAGAAATCCTGATGTTCAGAGGGAGACTGTTCCAGAGCCTTGGGGTCGCAACACAGAAAGCTCGATCAGCGAAAAAAAGAAAGCAAAAACGAAAACAGAAAGCCGATTTGCAGCGAGACCGAGGTACAGACAAAAGAAACTGATCATGGGACCTTAGTGATCTACAAGCCGTGTCCTAATAAGTTCACTGACATAGACCGTGGCAGCATTTTGCAGTGCTTTAAATGTGAAAAGAAGGATTTTTAAAATCAACTCTGAATTGTAGAGAAAGCCAATGCAATGAGGCAAGGACAGGGGAGATATGATCTCTTTTCTTAGTTGCTGTTATTAATCTGGCGGCTGCATTCTGAACCTACTGTTACTGAAAGAGTGTAGACTAGGCATGGGCCGGTATAAGATTCTGACGGTATGATAACCTTGGATAAAAATATCACGGTTTCACAGTATTGTGTTTACTGCTCTAAAATATATTCTTTTTAAATGTCTGGCTAAAAAACAAAACCTTTTTCCCCTTTGAACATTTCAAGAAACATTTAAAATATTTTGTGGCAGTAAACATGTCAGGCTAAATAATTCAAGTGAATCATTGATTTCTGCGGGAGGCATGGGACGATAACCGTTTTCAAGGTATACCACAGTTTGGAAAAGTCAAGGTTTTCATACCGGCAAAAATTTTCTGCTATACCGTTCCTAAGGTATGTGTGAGATTTTTTATTTACATTTTTTCTTTTGTTTTTTGGTGTAAATTGTAAAGAAATCTGTGTTTTTGAAACAAATGAAGACCGCAGAAGTCAATGATTCATTTAAATTATTCAGCCTGACATGTTTACTGCCCCAAAATAACTTAAATGTATCTCAAAATAAAATATATTGTGTTCATGGGGGAAAAAGGTTTTGTTTTTTATCCAGACATTTAAAAAGAGCATATATTAGAGCAGTAAGCACAATACCGTCATACCGTGAAACAGTAATATTTTTATCCAAGGTTATCATACCGACAGAATCTTATACCGGCCTAAAATGCACTGCATAGGTATAATACATTTCTGTACAAACTGTATTTTCTATTAATCTACCCTTACACACTCCCTAAACCAAACACACACAGAAAATAGTGCATTTTAGCAAACGTGTATAATTTATAAGCCTTTTTATAAAATGAGGATATGGGCTATGTCCTCATAAGTCACCTTCTCTTCGTAATAATGTCATTACAGCAATTTGTGTCCTTATATGTGACAAAAACAAACACACACACATACACACACACACGGATATATTCGACTGTGTTCCACTCTGTCACTGTAAATTAGAGCACCAGACGTCAATGTGGATAATTACACATATTGACTCAATCACAGATATTCACTGCTACACACACTGGGACAATGTCACTGCGTACCCGTACATTTAGTGGTTTATTTCAGCCATTTGTTTGTATTGAAAAGAGTCTAAAGACTGTAATTATAAGCAGTGTTGGGGGTAACGCATTACAAGTAACATGATAACATGAGTTACGTAATAATATAACGAGTAAAGTAACACATTACTTTAAAAAAGCAATCCTCTCTAATCCATCTTCGAAAACACAAGCCTCCCTTATGATGAAAGAGTATAGTGATTTGTAGTAAATAATATTGTGTTTTTGAACCATACTATAATAAAGTGTAATATACTGTATATAATATAGTACTTACTCTTTGTTAAAGAACGCTCCTGCATGCTGTAGTATTAACTGATAAATACTGTAGTATACTTTGGTTTTACTACACTAAACTGTGGTGTACTGTAGTATAATATACCTTATAGTTGTATAAACATACGGTATTGGATCATTTGTTTATATTACTATAATTGTGGTGTTACCATAGCAACTACGGAATCACCACAACAGATTAATTAAAGTACTTTACCGTAGTATGGCTCAAAAACACTATAGTATTTATTTACTATAAAAGAGTACTCTAGGGTTTTTCTAATGAGTATTTGAATGAATGCCCTACAAAGTGTTATCCACAAGTGCTCTCTTTGGTAATCAAGAAAATAATAATTTACCTTTTAGCTACACAAAACTGTCCTGTAAATGATATGACATGTTCTAAAATCTTTTGGTGTTATCAAATGTTTTATTTTTAAACATCTGTTGATTGTAGGCCTGCAAACTAAAGCCAAAGCTACGTTACTAAACTTTTAAATAGGAAACGTGTATGAATATTACAAATTAGTCTTCAATCACCGTCTGGTTCGGCGCAGCTGCCAAAACTGACCTCTGTAGACTACAGCGAATAGTCCGGACTGCTGAACGAATCACTGGCACTACCCTTCCTACACTTCAAGAACTGTACTCTTCCAGAGTGAGGAAAAGGGCTCGCAAAATCACACTGGACGCCTCGCACCTTTTTGGACTGACTGCATCTCTGTTTAAAGTCTATTGTCTTTTTTTCATATTTATTTTGTGTTGTCACTTGTCACTTTATGTACACTGGAAGCTCCTGTAGCCAAAGCAGATTTGTTGTGTGTGGAGCACACTGGGCAATAAAACTGATTCTGATTAACAGTATATACATATTGAAATGAAATGAGTGTAGTTACCTCAAAATTTACAGAAAGTTAATTCTACTCATTTAAAAAAACAAGAGTTTTGAACTCAGTGTTGAAGGTAATGAGTTAAATAAACACCTCATTACTTCAACTTAAATGGAGTAAGTTCACAGTACTCAAATAGATTAGTTTTTTTTAACTCAAATGGTTTGTAGCAATCGGTTTCCTCAAACGGTTTGAGTTGCCTTAACTTATTGGGTTTTACAGTAGCTCAGTTGGTTTGAGTTCTCTTAAGTTAGTGGGTTTTAGTGCTCAGATTGCTTCGTTTACTCAAACGGATTAAGTTCACAGTACTCATTAGGATTAGCTTTTGATTTGAAATGGTTTGTTGCAATCAGTTTCATCAAATTGTTTGAGTTACCTTAATTTTGGGGTTTTAAAGTGTGTATATATAGGATTAATTTCCAGACTTTGTTGGTAGTCAATCCTGTTTAATCTAAAATCCCCCTAAGATTTAAACCATATGTTGATAAGTAATAAGAATAAAAAAAGCATGTTATTTTACAATTGATAATTTTCATCATGTCATTTTTAATAGAGTACAGTTTGTGCTTCACAAGATTCAAATCTGATCATTTCTGCCTATAATTATAGCTAAATATAATTATATAATCATAGCTAATTTTTTATACGAAGCGTATGACTATTACAAATCAGTCTTAATAATAATAAAAACATTTCAGAAGTGATCGAGATGGTGCAAAATATTCTGATTAATTCCCAAACCGTGTTGGTATAATCTCAGATATTTACCTAAAAGTAGAGATTTAAGCAATATGTTGATAAGTAATCTAAATGCAGAGTAATCTCAAAAAGATATCAGAATATGTTATATTACTAATTCTATATTTTTTTCATCATAATTAGTAATCGAGTACAATTTGTCAGGCAAACCTCATCATTTCCTGTGACATGATGTTATAAAATAGTTTTTTCCATGACTTTTATTATGCTGAACACTTTCATTGTTTGCAAACCTAAAGTCCAGTATGTTTGTATGCTGAGAAAGCTCAATTTAGCATGCATCACAAGTGTAATATGGTTTGGTAATGACACTTTTACACCATTTTAACACACATCAAAGCAAGACCAGAAAAAAAAGTTTTCAGGAAACGTCTCATTCCCACCCACAAAATCCCAGCCAAGAAAATTCCAGAAAAGAGCCGTGCATTGTTTAAAAGAGAGAAAAATGAACATCGAACTTAAGAAAGAGCGATCAGAAAGCTCATAAGTGATTTTTTGTATAGATATTTGGGACTCACCAAATCCGACTCCTCGCTGGTTGAGAGGTACATGTCTATAAACATCTGTCTGACTGTGTGTGTGTGTGTTCAGCTCCACCCAGCCGCTCTCCAAACAGTCCCAGTAAGTGAAGGAAGGGGGGGGAAAGGGGAAAAGTGGTTTCCTCTGGCGCTTGTGGGCCGAGCTGAAATATGTGCTTGTAAATGAATGGTCTGTTAGTCTACCGTCTCTCTCCACCCCCCAAAAAACACGTCAAAGTTACTGTGATCTGACCAGAATTCTCTCTCTCTATCTCTCTTTCCCACGCTAAGAAAAAAACAACAACCACTGTGACGTCCATCTCACAAACAAGCAGACATGCACATCATTGCATGTGCAGTCACACACATATCAAAGGTTAGGAATAATAACGTCATTTGATTCAGAGCTTCTGAATGAAGTCAGGCCAGTTTGATTCATTAATATTTAGTGCAACAGTTCGAGATGAATCCAATTTTTATTATTATTTTAATTAACCCTTTGCCTACTGTTCAAATTGACTACCCTTTCATTATGTTGGTGGCTTATTTTGCCCCATTTACTTCCATTCATTTTCTTTTCAGCTTAGTCCCTTTATTAATTCAGGGTTGCCACAGCGGAATGAACCGCCAACTTATCCAGCATTGGTTTTACGAATCGGATGCCCTTCCATCTGCAACCCATCTCTGGGAAACATCCATACATTCTCATTCACACACATACACTACGGACAATTTAGCTTAGTGGTTTTCAAACTGTGGTACATGTACCACTAGTGGTACACAAGCTTCCTTCTAGTGGTATGCGTAGGAATCTCTGAATAATTAAAGTAAAAAAATGAACACACTTTTAACCCTTTGACGTGTACGATAACACCGATGTGATCAGTAGATTGATTTTAAAAGGCTAAACCTTTTATTTAAGCGTCTGACAATAATAAATATTCTTAATTAGAATAATTAATTAGCAACTGTACTTCAATACTGGTTATTATGGTGGTACTTGGAGAGACAAAAAAAGCTTGAGAACCACTGATTTAGCTCACCCAATTCACCTGTACCGCATATCTTTGGACTGTGGGGGAAACCGGAACACGCAAACACGGGGAGAACATGCAAACTCTACACAAATGCCAACTGACCCAGCCGAGGCTCGAACCAGCGACCTTCTTGCTGTGAGGCGACAGCACTACCTACTGCGCCACCGTGTCGCCATTTACTTCCATTATAACCCCATTTTTTTATTCCAAAGCCATGACATGAAGCCAGAAACTACGCTTTTTTTGCACCGCACCAATGCATGATTATATGCTGTCATGGCTTTGCAATCAAAAAATGGGGTTATAATGGGAGTCAATGCTGCAATAGTGTATTGTCGAACATTATTTTGGACATTTTCTCATAATATGCATCAGAATGAGATTAGTCGCCAAAAAACATTTCATTTGCTGACACACAGAGAAAGCTGTGGCCAAATTAAGACTCAAATCACCCCAGAGTGGATGAAAATGACCCAACAGCACACAAGCATTAATACAATTTGCATTAAAACAACGTTTACCTGCATAGACCACGCCACACTTTGAGCTAGACTTTATGTAGGGATGAACGGGATGGTAGGAGAACAGTGGGATGAAGGGGGAGGAATTAAGAGGATAGACAGTGAACGGGTTGGTAGGTTGATCAGAGACTCGGCATCTGTGTGGGGGTACTGTGTCTGTAATATTTTGGTAGTGATTTGACCCCTTGTTTCAACCTAGTAGGGAAGAGAGCGTTGTATCATTGTTAATAGGAAGCAAGGAAATAGAGGGAGGGAGGGTGGGTTGGAAAGACGGAGAAGAACAGTGCTAGAGGGCTGGTCTGCCTTAAATAAGTTTTTAGGGAGTGGGTGATTGGTTAAGGAGACAAAGTGAGGCGTGTTTCCGCTACCGAACCTTTGTTAACAAGTTAACTCTATTAAAATACTCAACAATACAATAGAAACATATAATAGAAATAGAATAGAAACTGATATTTCACAATTGACATGTTCATTAATAGATAATTATGAAAAAATAGATAAATAAAATACTGCATGAGCAATTTTTCCAAAATATCATAAAAATATTACACATGAGCTGTATAGATTTGTCTAGTACGTCTTTTTTTCTTAAAGTCCCTTTATTAATCTGGGGTCACTACAGCGGAATGAACTGCCAACTTATCCAGTCTATGTTCTACGCAGTGGATGTCCTTTCAGCTGCAACCCAGTACTGGGAAACACCAAACACACTCTTTCACACACATACACTACAGACTATAACGCATGTCTTTGGACTTGCAGGGGAAACCGGAGAACCCGGAGGAAACCCATGCGAACACTGGGAGAACATGCAAATTCCACACAGAAATGCTAACTGACGCAGCTGGGACTCAAACCGGCGACCTTCTTGCGGTGAGGCGATTGTGCTATCCACTGGGCCACCTTGACAGCCCGATTCCAGTCCAATAGAATCTAATTATTTCTATCCAATCTGCTTCTTAAACCGGAAACAATGGCAAAACAAAAGCTCTGCTTATTATAGCAAGCTCCTGATTGGTGAACGCAGAGCAAATTTCTGCCAAAGTTCAGATTTTTAAACTTAAGTGATTTACACGAATCACGTTATACATGTCAAACGCTGATTTCATGCTGTGTCATTCGCTTAGATCGCGTTATTCATGCCACTGGATATCTATGGTGTCTTTGCATAGACTTAACATGTAAATCACTCACGCTTAAAGCTTTATTCACATCTTGTGTGAACAAACCATTACTCTGCTTCTCCAGCTTGCTAATAAGTGTTGTATACTTTAGGTCAGTGTTTCTCGACCACCAGCTCTGCGTATTATCCATGTCTCCTTAACCAAACACGCCTGATTCAGATTATCAGCTAATTAGCAGAGACCGAAAGACCTGTAATGGGTGTGACAGACGAAGGAGACATCCAAAACATGCAGGGTTGGTGTGGTGTGGTCCTCCTGGAACGTGGTTGAGAATCACTGATTTAGCTCATCATCAACATGATTTCTAAAGGAGTCTTCTTAGATGATGAAGACCACAACTTCCAGGATTCAACTCTCAGTCCACAGGCATCATCAAAAAATACTCTTTTGTTTGTTTTTGAACATGCGCCATCTGGTGACAAAAATATAGACTGTGCCTTTAAGTACTTTAAACCAGTCCTTTTTAATACCTCTAAATGAAAAAAGTAGACACATGAATGTCAAGCCAAACTCTTTCCCCTTGAAAACTGCCTTTGGAAGTGGATTTGGGACAAGTTTTTCCAAATGTCACCAAATATGGAAACTTAAAGGGATAGTTAACCCTAAAAAGTGTACATCTGTCATCATTTACTCTCCCTCATGTATTTCCGGAGGTGCATGACTTTGTTTTGAAGGACATAAAAATAATATTTGGAGAACTGTCCCAGTGTTTTCAATCTGTCCAGCGAAAGTCAGTGGTTGTTTGGTTACCAACATTTTTCAAAGTATCTTTAATGATCCACAGAAGTAAAAATATATACTGGAATGTTATTAAACTTTTAGGTGAACTATCCGTTTTTGACTTTTGCACAGTAGGGATAAAAATAGACTGAAAGTAAGACATAGCTGTCACATAAAATATAGTTTAAAGCAAGGGCCATTGCTCAGTGTGGTATTTACACAACACAGACTCATTGAGAATATGTGCCTATAGTTGAAATTGTGCCTATAGTTGCCTGCATGGTTGATTTGTAATTCAATTTACAAAGTTTATCAGCTCATACAGATCAGATATTACACCAGCATTGTTTTATTACCACTTTTTATCATCTTCAAAGTCTTCAGTAGATGATTAATGTAGTTCTTTTATTAATTTTTGTGGCTATAAATGGTCACTAATATTTGTACTCAGCAAGTCAACAAAAACATGATAGTACGCACATTAAAAAAAGAAAGAAATGCAGTCTGTGTCCTTACCTTAACTTTCTTAGACATGTCCACTGTCCAGCCGTGAGGAAAAAAGGGATGTTTACTGGCGCTGTCACTGTGTTCAATTATTCAGGCTTGAATTCACAATGACTACATGTAGTTTCCAATTACAGTTATCCAGTTAGTGACAGACACTGTGTTAAACAGCCATTACTGACGCTTTGGATCAGCTGATTGTACGGTTAGTTGGGATGCAAATTAAATCAGTTAATAAATGATTTAGATTTTAACTTTTTTTATCAACACAAGACATAGTAGATCACGAAATAAACAAGTAGTTGCTTGAAAGGGAATACTACGGAGGCCTTGCATTAAAATATTTTTTCTCTCTTGTTATGTCGTGATCACGACTTATTTATCTCGTGATCTCGACATAACTCGTTTTCTCGGGATCTCGACATAACAAAAAGTTGTGCTTATTCTGACTTCCGTAAGAAAACACTTACGAAACATCATGGACGAACGCATTGGCTTTTATTTTGACCAGGGTCTCCTGACTGGTCTTTTGACCAGTCAAACTGAGACAGTTCTGTGCCTTTCAGTGATTAACAATTTCTATATCAGTGTCCGACACTTGAGAAGGAGGCTTTCGGCTTTCCGCCTTTATCGTGGAAGATATAGCGACCCTGAGAGTATGGTCAGTTTCATTGCCAGTCAGCTTGAAGGACCGGGACGTCTGCACGGTTATAGGATGATGCTAGAAAGGTGCCGTTTAAATGGTTTGCGGCTGACCAGAGAAATGGTAAGAGATATGCAGTTCAGTTTGAGAATAAGCAGAACTTTTTGTTATGTCGAGATCACGAGAAAACGGGTTATGTCGAGATCACGACATAACGAGAGAATTTTTTTTTAATGCATGGCCTCTTAGGACTTCTGTAGAATACTTTTAATGTTATGTTAATAGTTTATAATGTTACGTTAAGTTTGTTTGTGTTTTCTGTGGACTTTAACAGGCATAACTATGTCTAAGACAGTATCTGAAGAGATCTTTTTTGCAATTTCTGCACAGAAAGTTTGTGGATTTATGCAGAATGATGTTGAAAGGTGCTGAAATCACTATCCTTGCAATTTTTGTTTTATATTATTTTGATGCCCAACAAAATCACCACAATCAGTCTATAATGATGAAGTTTTTCCAAACGGAGCTATTTTGAGTGAAATCTGGTGAAATTATATTCATAACGCAGGATAAAGAACATGATAGCAAAATCCAAGTCATGCAGGCCTGCTCTGAATAGTGTTGTAGGCATTGACATTCATAGTACACTCTCAGAAATAAAGGTACGCTAGCTGTCACTAGGGTGTTACCTTTTCAAAAGGTACACATTTGTGCTTAAAGGGTCCACATTGGTACCTCAAAAGTATATATTAGCAGGGTTCAACGCTAAAAAAAAACAAGTGAATGGCTGTTTCTTAGCCACATACTTTAAATAAGGTGTCAAAAATCCAGACTTTAAATATTTTATAACTGTCAATAAATGTAAAATGAGCAAAATTCAAGTATTTTACTGCAGTTTTAAATTATTTAACAAACTGTGGCTGACCTGCCAAACTGATGTGCAAACCATCACTTCATTTTTTTTATTTGTCATGTCATACCCACTTAAAATACATATACATCATTCCAGAGTTTCTGAGTTGACAGTAAGAAAACAGATTGTACCAAATTTGTTCAGTCCATATGATCCCATGTGATATCATTTAACATGAGAGGCTTGGCAACATCTGAAAGAAGGAATATACAAAAGAGGTGCATCTTAATACAAAAATTAAATAAATAAATTCTAAAAAAAATTATTAATTATTAGTAATAAAAAAAAATAAAAAACTGTCATATCATCTTGAATCACAGATGTTTTGTTTTAACCTCATAATTTGATGTTGCCCCCCATTTTGCCGTCTCTTCACTGTACTAGTTGTTACCAGGTTATGGGAAAAAATAACGTGCTCCACATTCAATCAAATTCCTAAGAGGAACCGTAAAGCAGTATGATGTTGACGAAGTCACAGAGATGGAGACATTTAAAGGCACAAACTGTTTTTTCCATTTTTCCTTGTGTTTACACGTAATTGACAAATAGACACCGGCAAAGGAAATTTTCGTGATAAGGCAGTACTGGCCCGAACGGGACTATAACGATCCTGTCTGCTGTCCCAAGCATCTCTCACGCTGGCCCTGGGCCATAGGACAGTCCTTATTGTTGAGCCCTGATAAGTACCTAAAAATTTTAAGAACACTTCTGTATTTTTTAAGTACTAATATGAATGTTGAGTACTAATATGATTTAATGTTTAATGTACTAATATGAATGTTAATACCCTTGAGATATTAATATGGACCTTTTAGGTACAAATTTGTACCTTTTGAAAAGGTACAGCCCCAGTGACAGCTCTGAGAGTGTAGGAACCAAAAATACTATGCAATTTGACAGCGTTCTTCATTATCTTCATTTGTGTTCAAAAAAGAAACTTAAACAGGTTTGAAACAAGTGGAAGATGAGGAAATGACAGGATTTTCAGGTCGGGGGGGAACTGTCCCTTTAAGAGCCTAAAATATAGACAAATTCAGTTCCTGGAGACGTTCAGTGGCATATGTTTCTGTGTCCTGTCCAGCAGAGGGAGATCTTGTCTCAATATTAGTCCAAAAAGTCCTCCATCGGTTTTATTCTTTATTGTGATATATACTTTTATATATATATATTTATGTATACATTTTTTGATGGATAATTAATAATTGAAATATATATATTTGCATAGATATATTTATTTAATTTTTTTTAAATTAATGCCCAAAAAACAGAAAACAAAACAAGAATACAAAGTGGTCGAGGGTGTAATAAAAACAACAACAAAAAAAAGTATCTAAAATAAGCATATTATAGATAAAGAGCTTATTTAAGTAAAGAGATTACAAAACTTATAACAGTTTATTATTATTATTATTATTATAGTTTATTATTAGTTAATCAAAAATAGAACAAACAGTTTAAATGGCGTTTTTATTAGTACTGTCTCTAACTGTGTTTCTATAACATTACAAATCTGTATGCATAGCATTATGGTTAGTACATTTGCATTGATTTTTTTGTATACAGTATGCTGAATATTTAACAATCAAAACCATAACAAAATCTTGCCATTATGACATCTACATCACACGCACATATTCATTGCACTAATTCATCTTTAATTGTACATACCCACTTAGTGCTGTTGCGATAAACGATATCATATCGAATCGTGATAAAATGAGTGTCAATAACAATGAGCTCTGGACTCTGTTTCACTCTAAATTGATCTAAGAGCCAATCACACAGCAGAAATGAACAACAATGAGAATCTAGAAGTGTGTTGATATTAGAGATACACCGATGGAGCCTTTAATTTCAGACTTTAGTCATTGTTGGGATAGTCTTTTAAATCTGGAAGCATTAACAACTGATAGCGAAATATATATCGTTATTGTTCAATATGGAAAATAATTAATCAAGATTGCGTTTCTGCCACATCGCCCAGCCCTATACCCACTGTACATATAAAAGTGTAATTATATCTATCTGCATGCCCTGATTATTAATAACAACCTTCATCTATTGTAAATCTCTATTTATAGCTAATACAACCTGTATATAATGTTCATAGTACATCCATCTGGTTAATATCACCTTAGTTTTTCTATAATTGCTCTGCACTTGCTGCTATTGCACTCTTGATTAGACCTAAATTGCATTTTCATTGCCTTGTACATGTGTAATGACAATAAAGTTGAATCTAATCTAATATAATCTAGTAAGAGAAAAATAGGAACATAATACGGTAATACTTTACACTAAGGTTCATTAGTTAATGCGTTTACTAACATGAACGACTCTTGTACAGCATTTATTAATCATAATTGAACATTTACTAATGCATTATTAACATCCAAGTCCATGCTTGTTAACATTAGTCATGAGTTAACATAAACAGCTGTATTTTCATTAACTAACATGAACAAATACTGTAGTAAATGTATTGTTCATTGTTTGTTTGTGTTAGTAAATGCATTAATTAACATTAACTAATGAATATTATTGTAAAGTGTGACCTATAATCCTGATAAAATAAAGTTTGAATAAAAAAGAAAGAGGGCGCCACGGTGGCCGAGTGGTTAGCACGTTCGCCTCACAGCAAGAAGGTCGCTGGTTCGATCCCCGGCTAGGCCAGTTGGCATTTCTGTGTGGAGTTTGCATGTTCTCCCCGTGGTTGTGTGGGTTTCCTCCGGGTGCTCCGGTTTCCCTCACAGTCCAAAGACATGCGGTACAGGTGAATTGGGTAAGGCTAAATTGTCCATAGTGTATGTGTGTGAATGAGAATGTATGAATGTGTTTCCCAGAGATGGGTTGTGGCTGGAAGGGCATCCGCTGCGTAAAACAAATGCTGGATAAGTTGGCGGTTCATTCTGCTGTGGCGACCCCGGATTGATAAAGGGACTAAGCCGAAAAGAAAATGAATGAATGAATGAATAAAAAAGAAAGAGTATACATTAATATTTACCATATGGAGTTCTGGTTTCTTATTGAGTTGAAAGTCCTTTAAGGGTTTTAAAGGGCACACCTATGGTGAAAAAGCTACTTTTCAAGCTATTTGGATAGACACATGTGTACGTATAGTGCAGTGGTTCTCAAGCTTTTTTCATCAAGTACCACCACAGAAAAAAATTGTCTCTCCAAATACCACCATAATAACCGGTATTGAAGTACAGTAGCGTAGTAGGCATAATGAAGCAGCTACAGCACTGCACAGTTCAAAAACAAGGCAGATTAATTCTTCTAATTAAGAATATTTATTATTGTCAGCCACTTAAATAAAAGGTTTATTCTATTAAAATTCATTTACTGATCACATCTGTGTTATCGTATGCGTCAAAGAGTTAAAAATGTGTTCATTTTTTTTTTTTTACTTTAGTTATTCAGAGATTCCTCCGCGTACCACTAGAAGGAAGCTTGTGTACCACTAGTGGTACATGTACCACAGTTTGAGAACCACTGGTATAGTGTATAGACCAGGGGTGCCCAAACTTTTTTTTATGAAGGGCCAAAGTCCAAGCTTGAGAGCTGCAGGCTGAAGGTAAACATAGCAAACTGTATTACATTAAAGATGCCATGGGTAATTTCCTAATTTATTTAATAATAGTTAAAAAGGAAAAATTGCTTCAACCGTGTTTACTAATGCGTTCTTATTTTTTGAAAATATATATTATTTTAACAAATTTTCGTTTTGAATGTTTTCATTTACAATATTTTATTGAAACATTTAATTTCATTTATGTTCGTTTTTTTGTAGCTCAACAATAAAACAAACAGACAAAAGGTTACACTAAAATAGAAATAAAAAATATCTGTTAAAGGCATTCCCCAACCCTTACTAATCATTTTCCATCTGGCGGGCCAAATCAAAGGAAACAAAGGGCCAACTTTGGCCCCCGGGCCCTGGTTTGGGCATCTCTGGTATAGACTGTCATATTGGGCTGATATAAACACACCGAGTTTTTTTTTTAATTTAACAGCATAAAATTGGTGGACCAATTGGAGCAGTTTTGAGGCAGACCTCAACTTGACGTAGGAGTGCGGTCCCCCCGCCCACTGAATTGATTGACAGCTGCGTATTAACATGTCTCCGTAGTAACGCGTATAATCATATCAACAAGACAGGAAGTGCGCAAAGCAACCGGGAATTAAGGATCTGTTCAGCGCTCTGTGATCATCAGTCAACATCAGATGTGATCAAGAGTGAGTTTCACAAGTATAACACGTGTTTAAAACAGTGCATGTTAATGAACTACAGTGATTTACTTCAGCTTTTCTTCATCACCACATGTCAGGACAGTTATAAAAGAAGACTCTTCAATCTCGGTTTGTGGACGTTAAATCAGGTTTAATTTGTACATTAACACAACAGATATCCATACAGCAGTAGAGATTAACCTGTATCCTGTCACATTTGCTGTGCAAAAACAGTGCAAAGCTAAACGTGCCCACTGTCTGTGTGTGTGTGTGTGTGTGTGCGTGAACTTTGTAACGACATTGTGTGTGACTCATCGTTGCAACTCCACAACAAATACATCAAACAATCATTGGGAAAGTTCTTACTATAGTATTTCTCACAGACGTTACGTGAGATCTGCTTCCTTCATGTCTGTCTGTAGTCTGACGCAGATAAGCCACCCTAAAATTAAAATCCTAAAATCGCCCCTGAACATGTCAAAACTTAATAAGATATCATACTGTAAGTATAGCATAAATGCTATAAATCTTGATATCTATAGTTTAATAATCATACGATTTCAGCTGTAATTATGCTGACGTTACAAAGTACCCTCATGAATACCCCAAACATTTTTTGATTGCCGTGCATTAGCTTATTAAATAGGAATACATATTAAAAATGCTGAATTTATTTAGATTGTCCCAACAAAAATCGAGTAAGTTACCTTGGATTGAACCTAAAATAATTAAGTTGTCCCAAAAAATCTCAAATATTGTGTTGTTTAAGCTCATTTTACATGGTTTAAGTGTGTGTTCAGCACTGTAGAAAATACTGGGTTCCACACAAATCCTTCATTTTAATCAGTTAAGTGAACTTGATTGTTTTTGCAAATTTAAGTAGATTGAACATGAAACAATTAAGCTGACCTTAAAAAAACTCAGAAATTGTGTTGATTCAGCTTATTTAAATAAGAAGTTTGAACAAGCACCAAAAATATATTTCAGAGTGAGGTTGAGTTCAGGGTTAGGCTCAGGGTTATTATATTAAACACACACACACACACACACACACACACACACACACACATTCAAAGAACTGGACTCTAAAGTGAAGGGCTACCAGAATTATTTCAGACATTGTGTCAAACGCACCTTCACAGAGAAACAGATGGTGTTTCAGCGCTGTTCAATATTCATCCTGTGAATGTTATTCAAGTCTTTGCAAAGTAGTGGCGTGTCCTTGATAAAAACAGTTTAACAGATGGCTCCTGAATATGCAAAAAGGCGTGCAGACATCACACCACAGACTTGTGTTCAATTTCCTCCGAGCTAAACTTTTGATTAACATCAGTCCAGAAAAACTTTTAAAATCAGACTCTTTATCTTTAAACCAATGTAAGCTGTTTAGTTGACTGGTAACACTTTAAAACAATGGTCCATTAGTTACAGTAATTCAATTCAATTCACCTTTATTTGTATAGCGCTTTTACAATGCGGATTGTGTCAAAGCAGCTTCACATAGAAGGTTATAGTTAATTGAAAATGTCAGTTTAGTTAGCTAGTATATTATTAGCTAGTATATAGCTGAGTTCAGTTCAGTTCAGTGTTGTTTAATATTCACTACTTAGTGAATATTAGTGAGTAATGTATTACAGACAGTGAACAACACATTTATTAAATTTATTTATCTTTGTTAAGGCTAAATATAGTCAAATATTGTTAACTCAAGCACTCAAAATATGTTGTTTGCTGTTTGCTTGTTTAAACTACTTTATAGTATACTTTATATTTTATAGTTTTTATTAAAAATGAGCTGAAACAACACAATTCTTCAGTTTGTTTTGGTACAACTTAATAGTTTTATGTTCAATCCACTGAAATTTGTAAGAACTAAAAAGTTAACTTAATTTCTTCATGTTGTACCAACTCAAATCTATTAAGTTAGCCTAATTGTTTTTATAAATTTAAGTATAGGGGCAGCATGGTGGCACAGTGGGAAGCGCTCTTGCCTCACAGCAAGAAGTTCGCTGGTTTGAACCTCGGCTGGGTCAGTTGCAAAGCGTCTCTTCTTTACATGCAAACTCCATACAGAATCTGACCCAGCCGTGGCTCGAACCAGAGACCTTCTAACTGTAATGCTAACCACCGAATCACCATGCCGTCCTTGCAAACATCAATATAGCCATTTTAACTTCTATTAAGTTTGTAATGATCAGATGCTCTAATATTCTGGATGGGCTTGAAAGGAAGAGACACTTTGCATAAAAACAGGAAAGTCATTTATTTATTTTTGTTATTGACATTATGAAATATTCATTGTTTGTTAACGTGCCTTGTGCTTCACACAACCTTGGAGGTTGCATTTATTATAAAAGTGATTAAAATGTAGGTTTTTGCCTCAAGTTAACTAGTTGTGTCTCAGATATCTCACTATACACACTAGATAGATAGATAGATAGATAGATAGATAGATAGATAGATAGATAG
>CAIGQQ010037913.1:1074862-1100721 GCA_903798035.1 Danio albolineatus | reverse complement strand
GTCGCCACAGCGGAATGAACCGCCAACTTATCCAGCATTTGTTTTACGCAGCGGATGCCCTTCCAGCCACAACCCATCTCTGGGAAACACATCCATACATTCTCATTCACACACATACACTATGGACAATTTAGCTTACCCAATTCACCTGTACCGCATGTCTTTGGACTGTGGGGGAAACCGGAGCACCCGGAGGAAACCCACGCAACCACAGGGAGAACATGCAAACTCCACACAGAAATGCCAACTGGCCCAGCCGGGGATCGAACCAGCGACCTTCTTGCTGTGAGGCGAACGTGCTAACCACTAGGCCACCGTGGCGCCCAGTTAAAGTGGTCAGTAGAGCTAAATACAGTCCACTGACGTCCTTCACATGACTCACTTTGTTCAAAAGGGCCGCTGTTCGAAAAAGGAATCTTCAAAGAACTTCAAAGTTTTCGCGGCGAGGCGTGGACTATTAAAACCCCCCGAACGTATGACGGAGAACTCGCACTTCCAGAGCAAACAAATCCTCGAGAGCGAAGTTAGGGAAGTTTGCCTCTCGGGAATGGCGATTTTGTGATGATCCGTGCCCTCGATTTCCCTCTAGATCTGCTGGACTGAAATAGGAACCACCCCCGAAACACACATGGTACAATCCAATGCACCTTTTGATCATTCCAGCAGAAGCAGAGACGGACTGAGAGCAACATTTCGAGGCTCTCGCTGGAGTTGTCTGTAGTTGAGCTCAGCCCGCAACCGAGCGGGATCACAGACGGGGGGGTCGGACGATGGTTTTTAAAGAGTTATTAATGTAACTGAGTCGCTCGATACTTCAGGAAACATTCGCGAAAGAGGATTCCTCACGATGAGGCTCACTGCGGTGCTTTGTGGCAGCCTTTTAACTTTCACGCTCCTCGCCGAAGGTAGGTGTGATTTTGCAGATTTATTTGTTTATTTCAAGCCTTTTGCTTTGAGAACACATGTAAACACTGAATGGAAACAGCACTGAAAGCAGTGTGTGTGTTTGTGTGTGTGTGAGCAGAATTGAAGCGCATGATCTTCAAAGAGTTCACTTACGCAAACAAAACAAAACAAAACAAAAATCGCGTTACGCAGAAATGCGCGATTTTTGATAGTAGTAATAATAATGCTGTTGTTTGTGTATATAAATAGCCTAGTGTCTCCAATCTGGAGAAATGCCATCGATTATTAGCTGTGTAGTAGTAGTTGGTACGAACTGTCTGTTCTGTTCACCTTAAACGTGAACGTCTTCGTGGTATAGCATTTAAAGTATACTCTCTTTTGAGAAAGAAGTGTTATTAAAAAGACATAATCGCCACTTGTTTGTAAGTCAGTGAGTGTCTTCGCAACATGTTGGAACAGCCGCTGCACGCGGGCAGGAATGTGGCGACTTCAAAGCGCAGCTTCGGCCTTAATAAAAGAAATGCACAGAATTACGCGCATAAATTCATTGTTGCATCGGTGGAAATGTCGCATGATGGATCGATAAGGCTGCAAATGTCAGCTTGATGTCTTCCCTTGTATATCAGGAAACAAAAGAGCCTTGGAGCGATTGCGAAAAGCGTGCGTAAACGTAGCTCTGTGAGTTACAATATTCATTGTATGCTTTCCGAACACTTCTACTTCTTACATAACACTGCGTTTAATTATACGTATCTGTGTTAGCAGTGCGTTATAGGCAGCATAAACACGTTTTCTAATCATACACTCTAAAAATGAAGGGGTTGTTTTAATCTAACACTGGGTCAAATGTTGACAAACGCAAAGTTTGTTCTATATTCACACATATGTAGTATAATTTTACAAAATATTGTTTCAAATTCATATTAGCAGCAAATGACTATTGTTCACAGTAAAGTAAAGAGTCTTAATGTTGTTTCCAAGTCTTGCCTGTGATTTCACACTGAATATTCAAAGTACCACACTAAACAATATAGGCAGCATGTCAAGTACACTCTAAAAAACACAGTGTTAAAAACTACCCAAATTGGGTTGTTTTTAACCATATTGCTGGGTAAATATAGGACAGAACACATCGGAAGTTAAATTAACCCAAGTAATTAGGTTATTATTTTTAACCCCAAAAAATGGGTTGTTTTTTCTACCCAATAATTGTTTATTTTTACTTAAATAACAGGTTAGTTTGGCTTAATTAATAGGTTATATTTTCAAATTAAATTTTTATCTTTCTTTTAAAATCATTAACCACATAAAAAAACAACAACAGGTGAATATTGTATCAGCTTTATTCATTTTTTGTTCCATTATTTGTTCAGCACGTTACACTCTGTAAATACACTTTACCTCAGAGATCAAACAAAACTAAATACAAATTGTGAACTGCATTTAAAACAAGTCGTTCCATATTTATGGGTTGCTCGTAAACATTTATAATAATAATATATATATGTGGCATCGCAATCAGCCCCTGCTGGGAGTTGATTTGACCCAAGGAGCTGGGTTGATGTGTCTGTGTAGTGCTAGGGTTGCATTGATTCAAGTCTTAGAAATTATTACCCAGAAAATAACCCAAGTTTGGGTTACATAGCACAACCCAAAAACTACCCAAGACTCTGAAAATAACCCCCCAAAATTACCCAAATGCCTCAACCCAACATTTGGGTAGAAAAAATAATCCCAGATTTTTTAGTGTGTAGTCACTAAATGAATGTGCGAATATGAAACTAACTTTGACTCAATGTGTTGGGTTAAATTTGTTTTTTAAAGTAAATATAATTTACACTTTTTAGCCTAAGGTTAGGTTTGTCTATGTTTGACCCAACATTGGGGTAAAACTAGCAAACATTTTGTATTGAGTGCATTACTGTGTTAGCCATGCCTTATAGAGTACTTTATCTAATCATGCTGACATGCACTCTAAAAATGCTGGGTTGATTTAACTGGATGGACAAATATGGACAGATCCAATGTTGGGTTAATTATGTAAATATGTAAATTGCACTTTTAACCTTTGAATTGTTTTTCAATGTTTGACCCAATGTTGGGTTAAAACAGCAAAGAGTTTTTTGTGCATTTCATATTCTGATTTTTATTTTATGCTAGCATGTTGTTCTACAGATTGCAGTTTGTCTTATACGATTCTTTGTTACACTGACATTTAAACTCCTGCACCTTAAAATCTTGATCATGTTTTGTTTAGAGGCACATCTGAACTTTTTCAAGTGAGGATTTGTCGTGGAGAATATTATTGTTTGAATATATATTGTTTGTTTTTGCAAAACTTAAATTGTCGACTTCTACAGAAGTTTAACACCAGTCATATTTTGCTATCTGCACAAAATTATTTCATATACACACAATTTATAATGAATTTAAGTGAAGTGTCTGCTTTAATGCGTCTAATAAATGTAAATGACTAAATATGGGTGAATAAAATGTCACAACGTTGCTCATTGTAATGGATACATTTTTTTAAATTTATGTTATGACCTGCACAAATCTATACAAGAATATGTGATCATACTCCGTTTAATTCTGCTTTATATTATTAAACCCTCACGGACAAATGCATACAACCTTGTAGTTTGAAGGGCAGTGGAATGTCATTAAATGATTCTTAGTGTAAATATGCCTCATTTTTTTGCTATTTACGCTGCATTACATTTTAGCTTTCTGTACATCACTGTAAAATGGTGTGAAAGTCAATATATATTATTTATTTTTGCTCAGAAAAAACAATGAAGTTAAAGAGGACACATTGCGATGTTAAAAATAGCTGTAGTACACTTAATTGTTGAATGCCTGAAAACCCCTTCTCGTCTTTGACCTACATAGGCCGTACTGAAATTGATTTGCCTAATGAGTCTAATTTCTTATTACTTAGGAAACAAATATAAAGATTATCGCACCGTTGCTCAAAGTGAACAACACCTAAATCACAATCCACAATGTGTGCAGCTTTGAAACTTGTTGCTGTGTCCTACTAGATGTACAATTTCACCATTAATCAGACCTTCTGTTTTATATTTGTGGCCCATGGCAGATTTTGCGACGGCTTTTCTTAAAACTTTTGTCATAATTTGCTTCAGTTATTGTGTTTTTCTGTGAAAATGCACAAGAGCATATCAAATATATGTATATTTTTATCTATTTTTAGAACTATTTGACTCTAAATCCTGATTGGACTGATTAATGTCAAAGATGAACCGTGTATAAAAGCTGTATAATTGTTCAATAGTTGTTCAGAGATGGCGAAACTCCTTTTCTTAATCCGAAGCTTCCTGAATGTCTGCTGCTTTTAGTCACTGGCATCCTTGTAGCTCTATCAATGTCCTGCTCACATGCGTAAGCTTTTTATAAAGTGTGTGAAAATGTGTGGCAATGTCTTAAGTTTCTCACAGTCCCCCGGGGCATCAGCTCTAATGTCATGATCCCATTCAACTGCTCATAAGATGCATATATACACGCTTAATTGCCCAGGGAGACATGTCGTCAAAAAACGGCCAAAGAAGAAGCATCAAGTAGCTTGTAAGGCTTGTGTGAAATTATTATTCAGTACGTTTGTGATAACTTTTGGAGAGGAAAGCCAGCAGATTATTTGGTAAATGCACGAACAAGTGGATAATCTAATAATATACGTGGGTTAAAGATTTAAATGTTTGTCATGAATATGTAATTGGATATCGGTGACATCAGAAGGGTCATCACTTTAGTTATTCCCAGTGGTGTAAATTAACTAATTACATATACTCTGCACTACTGTAATTGAGGAGTTTTTCCTCAGGATTTGTAAAATTACTGAGTAGTTTTATAAATGTGGACTTTTACTTCCCCTTGAGCACATGTTTAGTGCAGTATCGGTGCTTTTACTCCACTACTGTCCTTCATCCTGCAGTCACTACTGTATTTCTGTCTTGTCTATGGTCATTGTCTACAGTAGAAAGATCAGTCCTGTGATTCCTGTCCAATTAAATCACACATAGAAAGTAAATCACATCATACTGAACAACCTCAAGACATGGGCGCTTTATAAACGCAGAAAACCTTTGGGAAACATTAAAAATGTCCAAGAAGATGTTCAAAATCTGAACACGCAATGATCCAGAGACTGTTTATAGACTGCATGTGACTGAAAATGATGGATGTCGACTGTATGATGACTGAAATCACCAAACAGCCCTAAACTATCACTAAATGGAACCAATGAAGAATGGAAGGAAGGGCCAAATAAAAGGAAGGACCGAACAAGGAATGGAAGGAAGGATCGAAGAACCAAATAATTGAAGGAAGGATTCAAGGAAGGACTGAACAAACTAAGGAAGGAAAGAAGAAACAAACGAATGAACAAGGGACCTAATGAAGGAAGGAACAAAAAATTGAAAAAAATGAGCGAACAAATGAAGGGAGGAATGAAGAAAGGACCAAACGAATAAAGAAAGAATTCAAGGAATGACTGAACAAACTAAGGAAGGAAGGAATGATCAAACAAATTAATGAACAAAAGGACCAAATGTAGGAAGAAACAAAAATATGAATGATCAAACGAACAAGTGAACGAAGGAAGGAGGGAACAAACGAATGAATGAAGGAAGGAGAGAACTAACAAATAATTGAAGGAAGGTTAAAAGGAACGAACGAAAATAGGAAGAATACACCACATGTTGTTTGTGCAGGGATGTGTGAACGTAACATTCTGTAAACTTATCAACTTTTCTACAGTGTAATACTCACTACTCTTGAGTACTTCTAAAAGGTCTACTTTTTACTCATACTTTGAGTAATATTTACTACAGATACTTTTACTCGCACTACATTTTTGGGCAAGTAATGGTACTTTTCCTTAAGTATGATTTTTTCAGTACTCTTTCCACCACTGGTTATTATATGATGAGGTCATTTTTGGTTTCTGTAATGTTTTTTTGTTGTTGTTGTAGTTGTAGGTTGCAAATTACAAACCATAGTACAACAAATGTTTGCAGATACAGTAAATCAGGGGAGCACAAACTTTTTCTTATGAAGGGCCAAAAACCCTAAGTAAATAATAAATAATAACTAATTTATAAATAATTTAAAAATAACTAGAAAACATTGCTTTGTATTAACTAATGCCGTACACATTTTGTTTACGTTTTTATAATGAACTTATTACAGTAAAAACAATCTAATTTATAACAAATTGGAGTAACGCCAGTCAAGCTGCACCTGATTTTGACTCGATTTGCTTGTAGATGTCTTTTGCATTGTCCCCTATCTGTCGAGTATTTACGTGTTTACAAAGTATTTATTCTCGTGTTTAATTTAATTACGTATTAACATTTAATTTCAGTTTTTTCTGTAACTCAGCAATAAAACAAAACAAACAAACAAATAGGATTATTTTAAACTAGAAATGACAATCTCTGTTAGAATCATCCGCCCCAACCATGCCCATCATTCAAACTCCTTTCTCAGATGGGATGGTGAGCCAAATCGAAGGTAACAACGGGCCAACTTTGGCCCGCGGGCCCTAGTTTTGGCATTTCTGCAGTAAATCATTCAAACAAGAAGCTCTTAAACTGCAAAATCAAATAGAGAAATAATAAATAATTAAATATATATATTTTTTATTAATGCTACAAAGGTTATTCAGCCGAGCGGTGAGGGATTTTTATTTGATTAATATTAAGGATGCAAACAGTGGTAGGTTTTTTAGGCTGCCGTCTTTTTACGTTTTATGTACTCAATGCACAGATTCAGTATACTGATACACATTTATTTTCTGTCCCAACAGTTTGCAGTGACTTTAGCTATAATTAAGTGCATTAATGTGGATCGTATACTCACCAATATGTGCATTTTTATATAATTTTATACGTGTTTGACCCTTCAAGCGGTGTAACTATTCTTCATCAGTCCTAAGATTTAACGCAGTCCTGCAGTTTATGGATTGCTAAACAATTTTTGCAATAACACATCTGGCTGTGATGTGTCAGATTCAGAAAGGAAAACTTCTGTTTTTGTCAATAAGTTCTGGCTCATTGGTAATATGTGCAGAATATGTGTAACACATTGTCAAAATACATTGCTCTGGGTGTGTTTTGTTGCATGCTTCAGATGACAAAGCCACTAGAGGGCGCTTTCTAAATTTTTGCCAATCTGAAATTCATCACTTTTACGTTTTAGATACACATCCTTTTTGTATAAGTCCAGGAGAAGGCGACACTTATCGCACAGATCAACTAGTGAACCACTGCCCTAAATCCCGAAAAAGTTTTCAGAAGCAAATGTATGACAAAAATGCACTTCGACCAGGGGCGCACTGGCCATCTAGCAATTCTGGCAAATGCTGGTCAGGTTTTTAAAAAATTATTATTATTTATTTTAAAATATGTATTGTTTTTACATGCAGGCAGCTTTTATCTCTTGCAAGATGTGAAATTATGATGCTGATAATGATAATAATAGTAATAATAATAATACAAAAGTTTAAGCATTTGGCCCAATCGGCGACGGCCAGTTGGTTTCAAGATTGGCCGAATCAATCACAGGTTACCTGGACCTAATCAAAATCTGGCAAGAATGTCAAACAAACAATACGTGCAACATAAGCTAATTGTCAGAGATGGACCATAAAAAAGTAAGGCAGTGCTGAAAAGCTGAAAAAAGCCCCCCAAAAAAGGCCCTAAAATCAGATGCTGCCCTGCCAAATGCTAAAAATGTATAAATTTGTTATAAATGTGTTGTGTTTGTTCCAGGTACATATATTAAATGTTTAAATATCTATTACATGTGGTACTGCTTATATTATTTCTGTACACCAATATAAGTTATATTACAATATAAGTAAGCAGTGCCAAGTTTTTGTCCCAGTCCGCCTAGATTGAACATCAATTGTTTTATGTTCAATCCACTTGCAAAAAGCTGGAAAAAGTTAACTTAAACAATTTGTGTTGGGACAACATAAGGGATCCCAGCGTTTTTTCTGCATGTACTTTTTAAACTGATGAAACAAATGAAATTTCTGGCAGGATAATGACTTCTTTAGAGCACCTGTACAATCTGAACTCTACATGGTCTGTGTGAACGACCAAAAACGTTTAGATATGGTAGTTTTGCATATGCTTTTGTGTGTGTGTGGGATGTCTGTTTAAAGAAAAGCCCTGTTTTAGGTGCGTTGGTTGATTTTTACAGGTGTAGGCAGTAATTTACTGTTCTAGTGCCTGGGTGTTTACACTACAAGCACAATGAATCTTTGACCACCTCTGAATGTGGGCTAAAGTGGACCATAATAATAATTTTTAGACCCTGCTGACACTTGCTTTCTCTCAGCTATAGCCCAGTTTTGTCTCTGAAAGTGGATTTGCTGATTGTGAATAGTTTTGTCCTGTGAATAGCCATCTTTTATTGCGTTCTGTAGTGCGTATAACTGCGTTCAGTAGACTTTTCAGTCCACATTTTCAGTCACCAAGGAGAACTTTTAAGCATGGTAAAGATGGAGCAGTTTATACTCTGGTCATGTTTACACTTGGTATTAACATGTTAGAATTATGATGCTGAATTTATATGTAAACTGGCTCTTCCGCAGGGCTTTGAGTTTATTTGCTTTTGACCACTTCAAGAGTTAAAGGAAAACACGTTTGACTAGATTTCTTTCATACTGTAAATGCATGCTCACGTGGACAAATCAGATGCATTTCAGTAGCCACTGAAGACCATCTCCTCTCTGTCTACTGACCTAAATTACACACTAAAAAATCCGGGGTTATTTTTTCTACCCAAATGTTGGGTTGAGGCATTTGGGTAATTTTTGGGGGTTATTTTTAGAGTCTTGGGTAGATCTCTGAGTTTTGTACGATCTCTGAGGTGAAGTGTATTTACAGAGTGTAATGTGCTGAAAAAATGTAATGGAACAAAAAATAAATAAAGCTGATACAATATTCACCTGTTTGTTTTTTATGTGGTTAATGATTTTAAAAGAAAGATAAAAAATAATTTTAAAATATAACCTATTAATTAAGTCAAACTGACCTATTATTTAAGTAAAAATAACCAATTATTTGGTAGAAAAAACAACCCATTTTTGGGGTTAAAATAATAACCCAATTACTTGGGTTAATTTAACCACCGATGTGTTCTGTCCTATATTTACCCAGCAATAGGGTTAAAACAACCCAATTTGGGTATAGTTTTTAACACGGTGTTTTGAATTAAAAGAAAATGAAGAACTTTTAGATAAAGAGGCACTGAACAACCAGCCATTGTCAGTATAATCAGTTTGAGAGGTTAATAAATAGTACATTTTGTCAAGATATTTAACATGTACAGTTTAAGCGCTTTAGACAGTATCAGTCAGAATTGCATTAATAAAAGAGAAATATCCGTCATGTTGAAGTGACTGCAAATACAATTCTGCCCCTATTATCCAAATGTGGCAGCAGAAATGGAGACTCATCAGACCAGGCGACGTTTCTCCAATCTTCTACTGTCCAGTGTTGGTGAGCCTGTGTGAATTGTAGCCTGTTTCCTGTTCTTAGCTGACAGGAGCGGCACCCGGTGTGGTCTTCTGCTGCTGTAGCCCATCCGCCTCAAGGTTGGCCGTGTTGTGCGTTCAGAGATGCTCTTCTGCAGACCTCGGTTGTATCGAGTGCTTATTTGAGTTACTGTTGCCTTCTGGAACCAGTCTGGCCATTCTCCTCTGACCTCTGGCATCAACAAGGCATCTGCGCCCACAGAACTGCCGCTCACTGGATATTTCCTCTTGTTCAGACCATTCTCTGTAAACCCTAGAGATGGTTGTGCGTGAAAATCCCAGTAGATCAGCAGTTTCTGAAATACTCAGACCAGCCCGTCTGGCACCAACAACCATGCCACATTCAAAGTCACTCAAATCCCCTTTCTTCCTCATTCTGATGCTCAGTTTGAACTGCAGTAGATCATCTTGACCCTGGCTGTTTCTCAATATGCGTTCTTCAGCGATCTTGCGTCCTCGTGTTCTCGTGTAACATCATCATCAACTGCCAAAGTTCAGTTCCAATACTCAAGACCGCAAGAACGGAGGACAAGTGAACGTTGCCGGATGTGTTCTTGATATCGAGGACGCACCGATGCAGACTTGAGCAATGAACTCGCTCTAGAAGTCCCAGAAGTCATTGCGACTGGAGGTGGGAAGCGCAGCATTTCGTATAGATTTATTATTAAAGTTCAGAGATGTACTGATTTACCTCAGGAGTTTCCCTGAATGAGACGGTGAAAGTAAACATTAACGTGAACATCTTAATAAAGGCATAAACACATTAAGGTTGTGTATTTGTTGAAATTCGTATTAAAATCTTTTATTTGTGATGTGCAGCGTATATTTGTGAAGTCTTTATGCAGAGTATATACTGTGAAACAATAAATTAAAAACAATAAATCGTTGTATGAATGCTGTAATGTTTAAATAATTTTCGGTTAAAGACGCGTGAGGGTCATGTGACCATCAGGAAGAACGCAGCATCTCATTTCTCAGAGGACACGTTCTCTGTTCTCGCGGTCCCCCGAGTTCGTTCTTCCGATGTGACCTGGCAAGACCGGTCTCCACAAGAACACGAGTCCGTTCTCTGCGTTCTTGGAATTGAGAAACAGCCCCTGTCTACATGCCTAAATGCGTTGAGCTGCTGCCATGTGATTGGCTGATTAGAAATTTGTGTTAACGAGCAGTTGGACAGGTGTACCTAATAAAGTGGCCGGTGAGTGTATGTTTGTCAGAGAACACAAAGTAAAAATATCTTTACTGTCAAAATTAAAAGGATTATGAAATCCAATACCCTGACTGAATTACATCCAGATTGTGAGAATAAGATTTTAACAATGAAATGTGTAAATAGTCATTTAAAACACTATACGATAACCGTTTTTAAGGTATACCGCGGTATGGAAAAGTCAAGGTTTTCATACCGCCAAATTTTTTTGCTATACCGTTCCTAAGGTATGGGTGATACTTTTTATTTAAATTTTTTTTTTTTGTCGTTTTTTTAGGTGTAAATTGTAGAAAAAATCTGTGTTTTTGAAACAAATGAAGACCGCAGAAGTCGAGAATTCACTTAAATTATTCAGCCTGACATGTTTACTGCTTCAAAATATTTAAAATGTTTCTCAAAATAAAATATATTGTGTTCAAAGGGGAAAAAGGTTTTGTTTTTTAGCCAGACATTTAAAAAGAATATATTTTAGAGCAGTAAACACAACACCGTGAAACCGTGATATTTTTATCCAAGGTTATCATACCATCTTATTATACCGTTAGTATGTGCACAGAGAAGGTGTTTAGTGTCTATAATGGCAAACAACCCTCTTTAATGGCGATCTGCTGGATTCATGAGTGCGTTCACAATAGCTGGCATTCCTAGTGTTTAAAGGAACCATTCTTAATCCGGACCGGCCATAGAAGCAAGCAGTAAGTAATTTTATTTACTGGCCGCATTGTGTCTAATGAACTCTCACTACTCTTTTTCCCAGGCTGTCTCTGTCTTTCTTTCTCTCTGTCAAAGGCTTTCTGTGTCCTTGGCCTAGAAATCTTTCACTCATCCATGTCACGTTCTGTGGTCCCTCTTTTTTTTTTTTTTTTTCTCTCAAAACCCCTTCTCCAAACCCCCAACACACACACGCACACCGGAATACATTCACACCGCTATGTCTGCACTGGCTAAACCATCCAAGAGGCCTCAGCAACAGGCTCTATTAAAGAGACAATATGGCTTTCTAATAGTAATAGTCCTACAACACAAGGCTTTAAGTAGCAGTATGCAAGTTAAAAGCTCCACTCGCTAATGAAGTCAGAGAACTTAAGTGGGCCTTTAGTGTCAGGACAAAATGTCCAAACATGCCGGCCTCTCTGCCGAGCGGTATAGGATGTATGCAAACAATAGCTTTTGACTCGCTCTAGTGCGCCTGTTTGTTTTTTCTTCTCTCGATTAAATGAGGAGGCATTTGGGAAAGGTTTGTGAAGCCTGAATTTAAAAAGTGCTGTGACTCTGTGCTGAAAAATGTCAAACCAATGTTGGGTCCAACCAAAGGGCCAGTCCTGGGTCGAACATGGACAAACCCAACAATTTAAGTGCAGAAATTAACCCGATGGTTGAGTTTGTCCACAGTTGACTCAATGCTGGGTTGTATTAATGTGTAACAACAGATGTGTAAACAACATGTGTAAACAACAGCTTTTGACTCGCTCTAGTGTGGCGGGTTGTTCTTTCATACCTTGATAATTGAGGAGACATTTGGAAAAGTTTGTAAGAAAAGTGGGTTTTAGTAACACAATGTTGGGTCAAATTTGGACAAACACCAACTGACACATTTATTTAACCCTTTGGTTGGGTTTGTCCACGGGTGACCCAATGCTGGGTTGCATTAAGTTTGGGAAGAAGGATAATCTTCCACAGTTATTTTGAAGATTTGAAGTTGATTAATTTTTAAAAATTAATTGAAAATAAACTTATGGTTGGGTTTGTCCACAGTTGACCCAATTTTGGGTTGCATTAAGTGAGGAAAGAAAGCTAATCTTTCATATTTTTTTTGTTGTTGTTTAAGATATAGTGGTTCGTTTAGTAACTCTGTGGATTATGATGTATGCAAACCATAGCTTTTGACTCGCTCTAGTGCGCCTGTCATTTAGATAAATGAGGAGGCGTTTGGAAAAGTTTGTAAAACCTAAAGAAAAAAATGTTGTGTGTGCCCTAAAATATGTTGGGTTAAATCCAATTGACCCAATGCTGGGTTGTATTAAGTGTGGAAAGAAAGATAATCTTTCACATTTTTTTTTTTAATTTGTTTTTTTGTTTAAGATGTAGTGGTTCGTATTGCAAGATTTAGTAACTCTGGATTATGATGTATGAAAACCATAGCTTTTGACTCGCTCTAGTGCGCCTGTTTGTTTGCTTCTTCCCCTGATAAACGAGGAGGCATTTGGGAAAGTTTATAAAACCTAAAAAAAAATGTTGTGTGTGTGTGTGTTACCTAAAATATGTTGGGTTACATTTTGGACAACACCAACAGTTACATTAAAAAAAAGAATTGAAAGTAATTAACGCTATGGTTAGGCTTGCCTTGTCCACAGTTGACCCAATGCTGGGTTGTATTAAGTGTGCAAAGAAGGATAAGTTGAAGTTGTGGTGGGTTGTTTTACAAAATTGTTCTGTCGTTCAGTGGATTATGATGTATGTAAACAACAGCTTTTGACTCGCTCTAGTGTGGCTGGTTGTTCTTTCTTACCTTGATAAATGAGGAGACATTTGGAAAATTTTGTAAGAAAAGTGGGTTTTATTAACACAATGTTGGGTCAAATTTGGACAAACACCAACTGATACAATTATTTAACACTTTGGTTGGGTTTGTCCACGGGTGACCCAATGCTGGGTTGCATTAAGTGTGGAAAAGAAGGATAATCTTCCACAGTTATTTTAAAGATTTGAAGTTGATTAATTTTTAAAAATTAATTGAAAATAATTAACCTTATGGTTGGGTTTGTCAGCAGTTGACCCAATGTTGGGTTGCTTTAAGTGAGGAAAGAAAGCTAATCTTTCATATTTTTTTTGTTGTTGTTTAAGATATAGTGGTTCGTTTAGTAACTCAGTGGATTATGACGTATGAAAACCATAGCTTTTGACTCGCTCTAGTGCGCCTGTTTGTTTGCTTCTTCCCCTGATAAACGAGGAGGCATTTGGGAAAGTTTATAAAACCTAAAAAAAAAAAATGTTGTGTGTGTGTGCCCTAAAATATGTTGGGTTAAATTTTGGACAACACCAACAGTTGCATTAAAAAATGTAATTGAAAATAGTTAACCGTATGGTTGTGTTTGTCCGCAGTTGACCCAATGCTGGGTTGTATTAAGTGTGCAAAGAAGGATAAGTTGAAGTTGTGGTGGGTTGTTTTACAAGAATGTTCAGTCGTTCAGTGGATTATGATGTATTTAAACTACAGCTTTTGACTCGCTCTAGTGTGTCGGATTGTTCTTTCATACCTTGATAATTGAGGAGACATTTGGAAAAGTTTGTAAGAAAAGTGGGTTTTATTAACACAATGTTGGGTCAAATTTGGACGAACACCAACTTTTTAAAGTTAATTGAAAATATTTAACCCTATGGTTGGATTTGTCCACGGCTGACCCAATGCTGGGTTGCATTAAGTGTTGGAAGAAGGATAATCTTCCACAGTTATTTTGAAGATTTAGTAACTCTGGATTATGATGTATGCAAACAATAGCTTTTGACTCGCTCTAGTGCGCCTGTTTGTTTGCTTCTTGCCCTGATAAATGAGGAGGCATTTGGGAAAGGTTTGTGAAGCCTGAATTTAAAAAGTGCTGTGACTCTGTGCTGAAAAATGTCAAACCAATGTTGGGTCCAACCAAAGGGCCAGTCTTGGGTCAACTGTGGACAAACCCAACCATCAGGTTAGTTTCTGCAATTAAATTGTTGGGTTTGTCCACAGTTGACCCAATGCTGGGTTGTATTAAGTGTGCAAAGAAGGATAAGTTGAAGTTGTCGTGGGTTGTTTTACAAGATTGTTCAGTCATTCAGTGGATTATGATGTATGTAAACTACAGCTTTTGACTCGCTCTAGTGTGCCTGATTATTCTTTCTTAATTTGATAATTGAGGAGGCATTTGGAAAAGTTTGTGAGAAAAGTGGGTTGTATCAACACAATGTTGGGTCAAATTTGGACGAACACCAACTTTTTAAAGTTAATTAAAAAATATTTAACCCTGTGGTTCGGTTTGTCCACGGTTGACTCAATGCTGGGTTGCATTAATTGTGAGAAGGATAATCTTTCACAGTTTAAGTTGTGGTAGTTCATTTCTCAAGATTGTTTAGTCGTTCAGTGGATTATGATGTACGCAAATCATAGCTTTTGACTCGCTCTAGTGCGCCTGTTTGTTTGCTTCTTCCCCTGATAAACGAGGAGGCATTTGAAAAAAGTTAGGAAAACCTAAAGAAAAAAATGTTGTGTGTTACCTAAAATATGTTGGGTTACATTTTGGACAACACCAACAATTACATAAAAAAATTTATTGAAAATAATTAACCGTATGGTTGGGCTTTTCCACAGTTGACCCAATGCTAGTTTGTATTAAGTGTGGAAAGAAAGATAATCTATCACAGTTTAGTTTTTTTGAGGATGTATAGGTTCCTTTTGCAGGATTTAGTTATTCTGTGGGTTATTATGATGTATGTAAACAACAGCTTTTGACTCGCTCTTGTGCCTGATTGTTATTTCTTCCCTCAATTAATAACAATGGATTTATAGATTAATGATAGACAATAGATAATAGATTTAACCCAATGGACAATTTAATTGGAATATAAAATTACTTAGTGGTTGGGTTTGTCCACAGTTGACAAGTGCGCAAAGAAAGAATCTTTTACAGTTTTTTCATGTTGTAGGGGTTCATTTCTCAATATTGTTCAGTGGATTGTGATGTATGCCAACAACAGCTTTTGACTCGCTCTAGTGTGCCGGATTGCTCTTTATTTCCTCGATAAATGAGGAGGCATTTGGAAAGGTTTGTAAAAAAAATGTATGCACTAAAAGGTGCTGGGTTGTAATTTAGCCATTTTTGGGCTAAATATTGACACACATCAACAGTCCTAGTAAAAAAAAATGTCATTTAAATTTAACAAAAAAAAAATGTACTCAATGGTTGGGTTTGTCCACAGGTGACCCAATGCTGATCACAGTTGTTTTTTTAAATTCTGATAAAACTGTAGTGGTTCATTTTCCAATATTGCTTCAGTTGATTACAGTGTATTTCAGAAATATTATGTATAAATAAATGCATGCAATGTTGTGTACAGGTCTTGTTAATATTAATGCATTAACAGCTCTTATTTCTACCGGATGGCTTCTTTCTTTTGTGCCTTTTATTATCGAACAGCTTCGAGTTTGTGAAAAGCTTTGACTCTCTAATCTTTGATATTCAGAGCGTTTCTTTTCTCTCGGTTTGTGTGGGTTGTGATTAAATGTTGTTTTTTTTTTGATGAAGAACAGAATGTGTGGACTTTGAAAAGGAGTAATGAAAGTATTTAAGGGAAGAGGGAAATTCTTATGATCCTCATTTCAGTGTAATCACTAAAAATATGCGTTGCTTTTCAAAAAGTAATGTTAGAAATATCCTGCGTGTGTTAAAGGAAGCTCAAAAACAGATGTAAATTGATGTATTATGTGGTCATATCAACAGGGTGTCCGCAGGGTCTTAAAGAGTATTAAAAGTTGATAAATGAATGTAGAGAAATTAAAGGCCCTTAAAAAGTATTAAAGTCTTAAATGCAGTTTTGCAAGGTATTACATTTATATATCATTTTTGATCATGCAATGTATGGTGGTATGTTAAAGTTCGCCTGAATTAACTCATATCAGGGATGCTGTGTAGTTTATGGCTGTTTCTCAATTCCAAGAGCGCAGAGAACGGACTGGTGTTCTTGTGGAGAGCGGTCTTACCTGGTCACATCGGGAGAACAAACTTAAGAGACCGCAAGGACAGAGAACGCGTCCTGTGAGGAATGAGATGCTGCGTTCTTCCTGATGGTCACATGACTCTTATTTAAACATTACAGCATTCATGCAACGATTTATTGATTTCCCCCTGTTTCACAATATATACTCTGCATGAATACTTTACAAATATACGCTGCACCTCACAAAGAAAACAGATTTTAATAGGAATTTCAGCAAATGAACACCCTTAATGTGTTCATGCCTTTAATAAGATGTTCACGTTAATGTTTACTTTCACCGTCTCATTCAGGGAGACTCCTGAGGTAAATAAGTATATCTCTGAACTTTAATAATAAATCTATACAAAATGCTGCACTTCCCACCTCCAGTCGCAATGACTTCTGGGACTTCTAGAGCGAGTTCGGTGCACAAGTCTGCATCGGTGCGTCCTCGATACCAAGAACACATCCGGCAACGTTTACTTGTCCTCCGTTCTTGCGGTCTTGAGTATTGGAACTGAACTTCGACGGATGATGATGACGTTACACGAGGATGCAAGATCGCTGAAGAACGCATATTGAGAAACTGCCTATGAAACCAATGAAATCCTACTAGATTTGACATCATGCTGCTTTGTTTACTGCAGTGACCAAGGCAGCACTATTATTTCTGCAGTTCGATAGGCGCCAGGTTGCTGAATTAGCTGGATTTAGTAGATTTTTATTCAGTATATGAATAATGTTTCAGTTTTGGATTAGTTTCTTACATTAATATTTAGTAAATATAGTGCAAGTTCAAATATCGCAAGTGCTTCCAGTTGAAAAGTGGTTATAAGGTCTTAATATTAGGGCTGTCAATTGATTTAAAAAATTAACTAATTACTCACACTTTTGTCTGTGATTAATCATGATTAATTATGAAAAGCTGTATTTATTACAGAAATAAAAACACAGGCATGTAAGTGCCATTTGAATTTTAAAAACAATCAGTGCCAATAACAAACAAAAAATTATTTAAAATAAAAAAAATAAAGTATTAAATACAAACAATTGTATTCATTGTAAAGTTGTTTTGCGAGTTGAGAACATTAATTATAAAGTAGAAACAATTTTGCTTAGTCCTCCTTAACATTTAGTTTGCTAAGACAGTCCAGTCTGTTGACATTATCGGGTGACAACACACACGCACACACACACACAGACAGAGAGAGAGAGCGCGCGCAGTACAGCGCACTCCCTTCAAATCATCACCACGCACCGGTTCTTAAAGTATGGCTGTATTTCTCAAGCAAGGATTCTGATACAGCAGCTGAAGCAGACGCTTTACAAAAGTTGCGTGTAGAGGGGAAACACGTCAAACTTAATGAAACATTTGAGGGTGCTTGGAATCGACTTAGAGAGGAATGGGCTGTCTTTGACATCATCTGGCACTTTCACTGAGTACATTTACATGATCCATATTATCCATATTATCCTTTATCCATATTCCTTTGCTCATTAAACACACGCAAGGCTGGAGCAAGCTGAACTGGTGCTCTAGGCGAACGGTGATCGCGCCGCCCTCAACCCCAAAGTGAAAAAGAAAGTGGCCGGTTCGCGGATGAACGTGAGGAGTGGGAGGGAGGGAGGAGGTGTCGCGGATTAAAGTGAAGACCGGGGGGTTCGCTCACTATTCTGCCGCCCTTGTCGCCCGTCTAGGTCGCCTCTATGGACACGCCGGCCCTGAACACACGTCGGCCACAACAGGAAATTAAAAAAATCTGCCACTGCGTTAAATGTGTTAATGTACGAGTGCTGAACAGAAGCTTCAAGTATATTCTACACTTTTGTTCTCTATTTCTTGATGATGATTTCATAACAATGTGTATATATTTATCCTCTGGGTTTACAAACCAAAAGAGACAATACAGACAAAAATGAATCATTCTGCTGTCTTCATTAGTTTCAATAACACAGATTTCTTTCGATATCTTTTCTGCTAGAGATCCTGTTGTCCACATACTTTATAGCAGAACACAACGGTACAGCAGAAAATATCCTATTTTCTGAACCGCAGACTTTTCCAAACCGCGGTATACCTTGAAAACGGTTATCATCCCATGCCTACTCTACAGTTTAACAAAGTGACTTTTAGTGACATTTTAGTGTATAATATAATGTTTAAGAAATAATATAAGTCTGTAAAATAACAGAAAATGTGCTCACAGTTTATAACAAGGTTTTTGCAAAATATACAGCACCAACCCAGACGATAAATCCCTTTAATCCAATAAAATCTTCATAAAAGTCACTTTGTTGAACCTTTCGAGGTTAAAAGTGGTTTAATGAAAAAGATCAAGGTCTCATCATGCAAGTATTAATTTCATAAGGGGTTATCATTGAATTTGGTTGAGGAATGAAAATATTTATGGTTAACAAAACCAAAATTGCTGTCCATGAATAAAATGTCTGTAAAAGATATCAGCAAGTAATAATAATCTGCACTTACATCCTCTTCTTTGGCTCTTGGTGTAATTGCATAATGTACAGCTGCTTTTAAGCTTGCTCTCAGTTCTGTCTATTGTAAAAGAGGACAAAAATAAATGACTGAAAGCACATTTGGAGGTAGTGAGAAACACATGCATATGTTTTGCAGCTCTGCATCTGTTCTGGTGACAGCGCTGAAGGCCCACTCACCTGTCAGTCAAACACAGAGCAAAAACAACAGCTTCAATATGTGTGTGTGTGTGTGTGTGTGTGTGTGTCGTTCTGTTCTTTGGCTTTTATTTAGGAACCTTTGAATTTAACCCAGTTTTCCACAAAATATTTGTATTTTTATTATTTCACCTCGCTCATAACAACAAATTTACATTTTTACCACATCAGCATGAAGTCACACAAGTTTGCAAGCAATTGTAGGACATATGCATACCTTTTTTTAGTATTATGCTTAACCCCTTAGCCAGCACCCTGACGTGGTCGCATTGAGGCGCTATTTTCCCCACATGTCAGTGTTTATAAATAGATTACGCCACAAAGAACACAAGTAATCTGCACAAACTATACATCAGTCTAAAGCTACAACCCTCAAGCACCCATTATTATTATTATTATTAGTATTATTATTTTATTTTAGACAAGTCTAAAAGATTTAGTCTCCATTTACACCTGTATTTATAGCGGTGTCCACCCCAGTAAAAATGATATTTTATTTTATTTTTATTTATTTTATTTATTTTTTTGTTTTTATTTTTTGTTTTAATTTTATTTTGTTAAATTTTTTAAATTTGATATTTTATTTTAGACAAGCCTAAAAGTTTTAGTTTCCGTTCACACCTGCTATAGTTGTATTGAATAATAAATAATTTATACAATAATGTAAATACATAAATAATATACACAATTTTGCATATGTGCGTTTAGACTTAAAAAAACACTCTATATTGATTCCTCTGTGATCCCGACATCAGAATCAATATAAATCACTTTTATTTCTTTCCCCTCCCCCAGCTGTTTTTCTTTTCTCTCTCTTCATCAAGGAGCCTTTAAATCAGTTTAAATTATTTAATAAAATATTTAATTTAAATTCTACTTTATTTTTTTTTACATTTATTTTATATTAATTTTATTTTCATTGTAATTTTTTTACATTTTACAAATAATTTTTTCATTTAATTTAGTTGTATGTAGTTTGATTAGTTTAAGTTAAATATAAAATTTATTTAAATCTTTATTTTAATTTAATTGTATTTTTTTTGTGTGTGTAAAACTGATTCCTGTGTATTCTATTAATTTTATTTAAAATGTATCTTATATTTTATTTAAAATTCTTTATTGTAATCCATTAATTTATTATTAATAAATTTAAATTAATATTTTTTAAATGTATTTTTTATTTAATTTAATTGAAATATTGTATTTTAATAATAATTTTAAATAATATTTTAAATTAATATTTTATTTTATTTCACATTACGCATGTACTTATTTTAATTAATTGTAATTTTTTAATTGTACAATTTGTTTTAATTTTAATTTTAGTTTAATTTAATTGTATTTAATTTAAATATTTTTAATTAGTTTTTTTGTTTATTTTATATCACATTACTTTTTTATTTAATTTAATTGTAATCTTTTAATTTTACTATTTATATTTTATAATTTATTTTATTTTTAAATAATTGTACTCCTTTTTGTTGCAATATTTTTATTTATTTTATGTTTATTTTATTTCACTTTACTTTTAAATTTTTATTTAACGTAATTGTATTTCAAAAATATTTTATTGTGTAAAACTGATTTCTGTGTGATCCTGACATCAAAATCAGTGTAAACCGCTACATTTCTTCAGCCTGTTGTGTCTTTTTCCACTTTTTTGAGTCTCGTTCTGCTCTGTGGCTCTTCATCCAGGTACAGCAGAGCTGAAAGACCATGAAAACCATGGCAACAGTGTCTTCTGTGCTGTTTTTGCAGCAGGATTTCCAGTCGGCTCGATAGTTTCGTCACTGACAGCAAAGACTGCACAGAAAAGTCTCTCAATCACAATATTAAAACATTTCTTATAATCTATCAAAGCAGCTTTTGGAGTCTTCATGCTTTTTTTTCCCCTGCTATGCACAGGTCATGAGGCATTTTTAAAGCTATGCCCCTGTACAAAAATAATAATGCAAGTTATGGGATGATTATTGCTGCGGTTGCTTGGCAACGAGCATATGAGATTTGGAAATATGAAATCTCTACAAACCCATTTGAGCTGCAGCCTTGATTTCACCTCGCTCATAACAACAAATTTACATTTTTACCACATCAGCATGAAGTCACACAAGTTTGCAAGCAATTGTAGGACATATGCATACCTTTTTTTAGTATTATGCTTAACCCCTTAGCCAGCACCCTGACGTGGTCGCATTGAGGCGCTATTTTTCCCACATGTCAGTGTTTATAAATAGATTACACCACAAAGAACACAAGTAATCTGCACGAACTATACATCAGTCTAAAGCTACAACCCTCAAGCACCCATTGCAGCTAGTTGCTTTTCAATGGGAGGCTTGTAAAGGATGCATTTGCTAAATTTGTGTAAATTTTACAGAAAATGTATAATCGATATGGAGTGAATATTATAGTAAAAACAACACACACACGCATTCATTGCTGTACATCAGGGTTTATTTCGAAAGGTAAGAGTCCACAGAAAACATCCCATCGTATACATTTAGTCCACGGACACAATAGTACGGATTATGGATGGTTATTTGTTTGTTTATGTCACCGTTTCTACCGGAGACCTGTTGTTTACCATGGTACTTACACGCAAAAACGGCGTCTTTGTAGTAAAAAGCAAGACAATGTCATCATAGCTTACAGTGTTACAGATAAAATAAGACCACAAACTAAATAAAAAGTCAAAGTTATAGTTACTAAAATCTATCATCTGCACTTTACAGAGACAGCCTGGAATATGTTAAGCTGTTTATTTATTTGGATATATTTGTGTGGTGTCATGATGTGAAATATTTACTTTATTTACATTATTTTGTTAATTGGTTCAGTCATTGTTTTTAATTTAATGATTGGGTTTTTTGTGCATATTTTTATTGCTTTTATTTTGTGGCTTTATTATTATTATTATTATTATTATTATTATTATTATTATCATTATCATTCTTATTATTATTATTATCATTATTATTATCATTATTATTATTATTATTATCATTATTATTATTATTATCATTATTATTATTATTATTATTATCAGTATTATTATTATCATCATTATTATTATTATTATTATTAGATTATTATCATTATTATTATAATTATCATTATTATTATCATTATTATCATTATTATCATTATTATTATTTGATTATTATCATTATTATCATTATCATTATTATTATAATAATAATAATAATTATTATTATTATTATCATTATTATTATTACTATTATTTTTATTATCATCATCATTATTATTATTATTATTATTATTATTATTATTATTATCATCATCATCATTATTATTATTATTATTATCATTATTATTATTAATAAATATATATTATATATGTCATATATTCATTATTATATTTATTAAAGCTCCTGAAAGCAGAGAAGTAAAGCTGCTCCAGGATTGGCCAGCCCAGTCACCAGATATGAACATTATTGAGCACGTCTGGGGTAAGATGAAGGAGGAGGCGTTGAAGATGAACCCAAAGAGTCTTGATGAACTCTGGGAGTCCTGCAGGACGCTTTCTCTGCCGTTCCAGATGACTATTTATGAGTTATTGGAGTCATTGCAGAGATGTGTGGATGCAGTCCTCCAAGCTCATGGGAGTCACACACAATATTCATTCTGTCTCCACTGCTGCATGACTTTATATTCTATACTGGACATTATTTCTGTTCAGTGACGAGACTTTAGTCTAAGCAGAGTCAGACCGCACTGTCCTCATGAAATCATTAATAATCAAGACATGATCTTATTTTATTGTGGTAAAATCAGTGTAATCTAGAGGCATTTGCCTTTCATGTTAGCCACGTCTGATGCCAAATGATCAACTAGAAGTCCAGTTATTACTTTTTGTTCCTAGAACTTGGGTGAGAGGCAAGACTTTAGTCAGGTTATGTGTGTATATAAATATATATATATATATATATTTTTTTTTGCGACAATGTGTGGATGTGTTTCCCAGAGATGCGTTGTGGCTGGAAGGGCATCCGCTGCGTAAAACAAATGCTGGATAAGTTGGCAGTTCATTCCGCTGTGGTGACCCCAGATTAATAAAGGGACTAAGCCGAAAAGAAAATGAATGAATGAATATATTTTTGCTAGTATTGTGGTTCATAAGTCAAAATCTTGGCAGTGTGGCAGTATTTTGTGCTCAACAGTCAGACTCGGACACAAAAATGCAGCAGAAATCAGGATTCTCGACATTTTTCAGAGGATTTTTAAAGATGAACCACTGAAAGGGTCTTAAAATGTGGAAGAACAAGAAGCTAGAATGCCTCGGAGACACAATGGCCAAACCTCTGCCTGGTGAATTTGAGCATAGAGCAGCAGTTCTGAATGGTGCGTATGAAACATAAGCCTCAAACGTGAGTTTTTGTGCATCTGTCTGACAGTGATCCGCCGTGACGACAGCTGCTGTAGGTTTATTTCTGGACATCGCAGCTGAAGCTCAGGTAGTTCTGTGTGATGCGAGTAGATCAGGGTGTCATTGTTGTTGCCAGTGTCTTTAGTGGCTGTAATGAGTGTAAAATATGGAAAAATTACTGAAGCTGTTGAACACAGGAACTTTAAAATGATGAAGATTTGTAAATAATTAACGAGTGTTGCATGAAAACCTGTGTTTGTTACCCAGTGTGCTTTTTTAGTGATGTTATTTTATTAGATTTTGATTATAATTTTTTTTAAACATGTACAAAAAATGATGTATATTTATATATACACACACTATCGGTCAAAGTTTGGGGTCAGCTTTTTTTTTTCATGTTATTTTTGAAATTTTGTTTAAAGAAAATTATTCTGTTCATCGAGGCGACATTTACTAAATGTAAAAAAAAAAGTTAAATATTTCTTACAATTTTAAATAACTGCTTTATTATTGTATGTAGTTTCAAATAAAATTATTACTCCACACTGTAAAAAGTAATGAGTTGAATTTACTTAGAACAAGTTGTGGAAACTGATTGCTTCAAATTTCTTAAGAAAATGAATTAATAATTCTTGAGTTAAAGCTCACTAAAACTTTGTACAGGTAACTCGCATATTTTTGTAGATATAAGTACAAAATGAGAGTACTCTGAACTCTACTTGACAAATTAACCCAACTTACAAAATCAAGTTAAGCCAAGTATACACAACTCAAACAAAACAGTAATCTTAACTGCACTGCTTGTTCATTTTACTAAGAAAATGTGTGGAAACTGATCGCCTTACATTTCTTAAGTAAATTTAACTCAAAACACTGAGTTAATTAAACAAGACAGAAAACAGATTGGCAGAAAACTAAAACATTTATTTGTTCCATAACACAATTTCACAATCACAAGTCACAATGAGGACATTTGCCCACAAAACTCAGTTTTACCTTTTTTGTTCAATGCACAAATAAACAAACAAACAGTACATTGAACACTGTGCAAAGCTTAGTGCTGTAGAGCTCATTGTTCAACAAAGCAGAAAAATCTCTTAAAACTCCATTATAAAAACACTTAGGTAAAATGTCACGTCCTCATCATTAAACAATATGCACTCTCCAATTTTTTTATACATTGTTACATTGTTAGTTCTATTGATTTAACATTCTTTTGAAGAATAAACATTCTAAAACCACTTAAAGGTGCAGTTCACCCAAAACAAAATTATGAACACCATTTACTCAAGTGGTTTCAAGTCTTTTGGAGTTTCTTCCTCCTGTTGACCACAAAAGATATCTTGAAAAATGTTGGGAGCCTCTAAACTGGTAGGAAGCACTGACATCCACAGAAAAAAATAAAAATTATATATATATATATATATATATCTTTCATTTTTGTGCCATTTGTTTGTGCCAGATAGCACCATAAGGTTGTTCAGGCCGTTAGTCCAATATACTAGTTTATCTTAAGTACTATTTACTCAAAATGTTTAGTTTAGGCACTAAATACTCCTAAAAGTTAACTTAGCACAGAATAGTTAAGTAAAATCTACTAATATAAATAAATCAGTAAAAGTTTTTCTTGAGTAGATTGAGTGATTACGTTTTACAGTGCAGTCATTGTTGCTTTTATTACAATTACCATTTATAATAATAATAATAATAATAATAATAATAATTATAGGGTGTGGGTAGCACGTTCGCCTCGCAGCAAGAAGGTCGCTGGTTCGAGCCTCGGCTGGGTCAGTTGGCATTTCTGTGTGGAGTTTGCATGTTCTCCCCGTGGTTGCGTGGGTTTCCTCCGGGTGCTCCGGTTTCCCCCACAGTCCAAAGACACGTGGTATAAGTGAATTGGGTAAGCTAAAATTGTCCATAGTGTATGAATGATTGTTTATGGGTGTTTCCCAGTGATGGGTTGCAGCTGGAAGGGCATCCGCTGTTTAAAACATATGCTGGATAAGTTGGCGGTTCATTCCGCTGTGGCGACCCCAGATTAATTAATTAATTAATTATTATTAATTCATTTTCCTTTCAGCTTAGTCCCTTTATTAATCTGGGGTCACCACAGCGGAATGAACCGCCAACTTATCAATTTTAGCTTACCCAATTCCCCTATAGCACATGTGTTTGGACTGTGGGGGAAACCGGAGCACCCGGAGGAAACCCACACCGACACGGGGAGAACATACAAACTCCACACAGAAATAACAACTGGCCCAGCCGAGGCTCGAACCAGCGACCTTCTTGAATCATGCTACCCACTGAGCCACTGTGACACTCCACTACAGTAACATCAGAGCGTAAACTGTAATGCATGAACACAC
>CAIGQQ010037913.1:995057-1038170 GCA_903798035.1 Danio albolineatus | reverse complement strand
ATCATTTATATATTTGATCATTTATTTATTTGATCATTTATTTATTTTTATGTTGTATATTTTTTATTTGTTTTTATTTGCGTTTTTCTTTGATTTTGTAAATGTTTTTATTAGATGACATTTAGTATTTTAATGTTTTTAAAACTGTATTATATATTAAATTGTACGTTTTAAATTAATAAAATTAATATATTTGATTATATAAATATTTCTATTTTGTATATTATTTATTTTTACCTTTTTAATATTTATTTTTATTTGCATTGTTTTTGTTGGATTTTTTTAAAATTTATATTATTTCATAATTTATGTATTTGATCATTTGTATATTTCTATTTTGTATGTTTTATTTACTTTTTAATATGTTTTATTTGCATAATTTTTGCTGGATTTTATTTATTTTTATTAGATTATATATTTGGTATTTCAATATTTAAAAAATATGTTATATATTGAAGAATATTTTTAATTAATATTATTTTATAATTTACATATTTGATCATTTATATACTTGTATGTTTTATTTACTTCCTTTAACATATGTTTTTAATTGCATTATTTTTGTTGTATTTTATTTATTTTATTATTATATATATATTTAGTATTTTAATATATATATTTTATATATTTAATAGTACTTTTTAAAAGTTACATTATTTTATAATGTATATATTTGATTTCATTTAAAAATTTAAATTCAGTTTTAAATTTTTTTCCTTTTTTGTTTTTATTTGCTTTTTTTGTTGGATTTGATTTATTTTTATTAGATTATATATATATAATGTTATAATATAAATAATATAATATAAAATATTTAATAGCTTTTTTTTATTTATATTATTCTATAATTTATATCTTTGATCACTTGATAATTTATATATTTTATTTTTATTTATTTTTGATTTTTTTAAATATTTGTTTTTATTTGCATTATTTTTTGTTGGATTAGATTTATTTATTAAATGATGTATTTAGTATTTTAATATTTTTGTAAATTGTTATACATTTAAAAATATATTTTTAAATTTATTTTATATAATTTTAGGTTTGATATATTTGATCATAGAGATATATTTATTTTGTGTTATTTTTTATACACTTGTTCTATGTTGTTTTATATAATTATTTTATATAATTTTAATTTATATCTTTATATAAATTTTAATTACACTGTTATTACATAATTACATAATTATTATTATTATTATTTAGTATTGTAATATTTAAATAATTACATTTTAATAATATCTTATAATTTATTTTATTATTAATATATTTGACCGGTTATATATTTTTAACTTGCTCCTTTTTTAAATGTTTTTATTTTTGTCACTTTTAGGGCCCATTTATCTCTAAGTAAAGGCTTTAATTGTGACTTAAACAACTTTTCCTCAGATTATTGTAATGAACGCCATTATACAGTGTGTGTGTTTGTGATCTGCTAGTGTTTGTTGCACCTAAATATTTCTATTTTTGAGATGTCACCCTTTCACGACCAGGACTAAACCCTGGTGACCAAGTTAATATAATTAGCATCAGTAATAACACTGATTAGTACCAGGCAGACAGAAGGAAGGAAGTGGAGACGTCTTAAAAATCGCAGTTGTGACCTATGAGCCGTAGTTCAGCTCAGACAACGGCTTCTTTGTGAAAAGAGTTTCGTCTACAAGAAAACAAGTGACCCTTGAAGAAAACACGGCTCTTCTTCTTCTCCTTCAGGACAGGATGTTCAGCTGGAAACATGCATGGGGGACGTCTGTGAAATGCATGTGTTTGTGTGGAAGAGAGAGTGACCGAAAGCTGTACTTTCCACCTATATATCTTTACATTCAGTCATTTAATAGTTCATGCACATTGACTGAATATAAATAAATTCTCACTATATTTAGAATTAAAGAACAAATGTTTGATTTACAAATGTAGAAACAAAATAAACATTGAAACTAATGCTGTCGAAAGATAAAAGAGCCCCTATTATACATTAAAAAGGGTGATATTTTGGTTTTGGGGGTCTCCAACAGCAGGCTGATCTGCATGTATGGTCAAAAAAACACTTTCATTGTCTTATAATCTGCATTTATTTTTACCTCATTATCCCAGCAACGACTCTATGAATCGTTCAGTGATTCATTTGTTCCAAAACCCCTCCTTAGCGCGATGCTAAACTGCGTTGATTGGACCGATGACCCAGTCTGTTGCGATTGGTCGACATCATTCAGCGCGAGAGAATGCCCACCACGGCTTATCAATATTGAAGTAGTCATAGTGTGTGCGTGAGCATATCTGCCAACACTAGTTTTTACCAGGAGTCGCCCGTATTTCAGACACCTCACCCCCGAAACAATCCCCCGGTCTCCCAGCATATCACTCTATTCTTAACCAGAAGTAAAAACAGCGACACACATTCAGTATTAATGCACACAGCGGCAAAAGCTGAACCATTATGAAGCAGGACCGCCGCACGTGTGTAGGAGAGCTGATGTAGCCATAGCAACGACAAACAGCAGAGGAACACGAGCTCACAAACGCATTTTAATCTGTAAACAAAGCGGCACGCGTCGCGTTTACAACGTGCTTTTAGACGCGATATGAGAATACAAGTTAACCAGATACACTACAAGCGGTTACAAGTTACAAAACACAATTAAATACATCATTTACAAGCTGGAGAAAACAATGAGGCGACCGTTTTAATCGCACTCACACTTGTTGGATAGCAGGCCAGATTCACCGTCAGGCCACTGGGAAATGTCCCGGTGCTCCCTATGGCCAGTTCGCCCCTGCATACATCAATAGTCTTTTTTGATCCTTCCTTTAATAAACGGTGCTCTGAATCCTCCGGTGTAAGCGTGTAGATTTCAGAAGCTCCTCAGAGGAACACAGCACAAGGCTGGGCTATAATGCTGAGGCATTTCTGCAGAGATAAACCTCAACCACTGACTCTTCACAGTCTCATCTCTGGTTCATCTGCACACTTCCAGTAATATCCAGCTGAGCACATGTCTGCTACAGTGCTCTTCTCTGTGTTCCAGATGTAGCTGACTGACTCTAGTCCAAACCCTCTCCAAAAGGTTTTTACCTGCACAATCAAATTCAAAACTGCCCAATCTGGCAACCTTTGCTTGCGGCTGTTGTTTGTGGGCGGGGTTGGGGGTTTTGAATCTTCCCAGGTCTGTGCACGCACAAATAAGCGGGGCTTATGTTTCGTGTTCACGTCATGCCGAAACAGCTAAAGACTCGTAATCACGACGATTCGTTTGAGGAACTATGAGTCGACTCTTTAATAGATGAATCAATCGTTTTAAACACTGTGCATTTTCAAAATTAAACCCTCAGCTGGACATTTCACTTCACTTAGAGCTGTGGTACACACTGCATGAAGATCATTCTCAAAAACCCACAATAGGGGCTCTTTAATGACATTTCAAGAGTTCACACTTAGCTGATGATTGATTATAAAGTTTGTTTGGCATGCTGTTCTGGGAGAGAGCCCTGAGCTCATAAGATCCTCGAGCCCGGGGCTCCCTCCTGTTTACAGGGCGAGAGGGGAGTTTGAGCTCAGGTAGATCTGGAGAACTCCCCTGCTGTAGTAGCTGATGAACAGATAGTGATTGCTCTTAAGAGATAACTACTTACTAGGAGCATGTCTGTGGTGCCGATTTGATTATTGCTGTTATTCTCCCAAAAATAAGCGATGTTATGGGTTATAATTGGGATTGAAGCAACGTTTCTTCAGATTATTGCAGTGAGTGTTGGGCTGTTTGTTGGGTTGTGTGTATTCTTCAAGCTTCTGTTGTCCGTCTGACTGGTCAAAGCGAGCTGCTCGTCTCCTGAATGATCAGCTGACAGTGAGTCTTCATGCTGATAGTCGAGCTTTACTGCACACACACACACACACACACACACACACACACACACACACACACACACACACACACACACACACACACACACACACTGCAGCTTTACAGACAAGTCACTGAAGCCTTAAGACAAATCATTTCACTGCTGGAAGACTTGAGTCATTACATCTGCTGAGATCAGTGCGTGTGTGTGTGTGTGTGTGTGTGTGTGTGTGATTTTTATTTATTTATTTTCTCCTTTGTGTGTGTCTGTGTACATATTAGTCTGTGTGTGTGTGTGTGTGTGTGTGTGTGTGTGTGATTTTTGTGTGCGCTTATGTGTCTGTGTGTCTTATGTGTCTGATTGTGTGTCTGTGTGTATATTTGTGTTTTTTGTGTGTGTGTGTGCTTGTGTGTGTGTGTGTTTGTGTGTGTATTTATGTATGTATGCGTGTGTGTGTGTGTTTGTGTGTGTATGTATGTATGCATGTGTGTGTGCTTGTGTTTCTGTGTGTCTGTGTACATCTCCATCTGTGTGTGTGTGTGTGTGTATGTGTGTGATTTTTGTGTGCGCTTGTGTGTCTGTGTGTCTGTGTTAGTGTGTATGTTTGTGTTTTTTTTTTGTGTGTGTGTGTGTGCTGGTGTATCTGTCTGATTGCGTGTCTGTGTACGTCTCCATCTGTGTGTGTGTTAGTGTGTGTATGTTTGTATGCGTGTGTGTGTGTGCTTGTGTCTCTGTGTGTCTGTGTACATCTCCGTCTGTGTGTGTCTGTAAGTGTGTATATGTGTGATTTTGCATGTGTGTCTCTTTGAGTGAGTGTTTGTCTGTCTCTTTACGTGCGTGTGTGTGTGTGTGTGTCTCTTTGTGTGTGTGTGTCTGTCTCCATTTCTGTTTGTGTCAGTCTCTGTGTGTGCGTGTGTGTGTGTGTGTGTGTGTGTGTGTGTGTGTGTGTGTGTGTGTGTGTGTAGGTGTATGTGTGGGGTTTTGCTCTGCATGCATGTGTTTTGTCTAGGTGTGTGTGCATCTGTATAGGTAGTTGTCTGTGTGTGTGTGTATTTGTCTGACTTTCTGTGTGTGTGTGTGTGTGTGTGCATCTGTATAGGTAGTTGTGTGTGTGTATTTGTCTGACTGTCTTTCTGTGTGTGTGTGTGTGCACGTGTATTGTGTGTCACTGGGTGTCTTTCTGTGTGTGTGCGTGTTTGTGTGTGTGTGTTTAGGTGTATGTGTGGGGTTTTGCTCTGCATGCGTGTGTATTGTCTAGGTGTGTGTGTGTGTGTGTGTGTGTGTGTGCGTGCGTGCATCTGTATAGGTAGTTGTGTGTGTGTGTGTGTGTGTGTGTGTGTGTGTGTGTGTATTTGTCTGACTGCCTTTCTGTGTGTGTGTGTGTGTGTGTGTGTGTGTGTGTGTGTGTGTGTGCACGTGTAATGTGTGTCTCTGGGTGTCTTTCTCTGTGTGTGTGTGTATTTGCCTGTCTGTGCGTGTTGTATGTTTCTCTCTCTTTCTTTGTGTGTGTGTGTGCGTGTGTGTGGGTATGTGTTTGTCTGTGCCAGCATATTGCGTCTCTCTTTCTGTGTGTGTGTGTGTGTGTTGTCTCTTTTTCTCTGTGTGTGTTTGTGTATTTGTCCGTCTGTGCATGTTGTATGTTTCTCTCTCTTTCTTTGTGTGTCTCTCTTTGTGTGTGTGTGTGTGTGTGTGTGTGTGTGTGTGTATGTGCGTGTGTGTGTTTGTCTGTGCCAGCATATTGTGTGTCTCTCTTTCTGTGTATGTGTGTGTGTGTTTCAGGGTGTGTGTGTGTGTGTGTGTGTGTGTGTGTGTGTGTGTGTGTGTTTTCTCTCTCTCTCTGTGTGTATATGTGTTCTCTCTCCCTCTGTGTGTGTGTGTGTGTGTGTGTCGGGTTTGCTGACGCATGGCTGCTGTCAGAGTGTCTCTCTGGGTGGTCTTATTTCCCTCTGCTGTGTTTTGGCCTGTCAGATCTCTCTGTATCCCGCATACAGCAGTGACTGAGCAGCTGGAAAACACTCGAACACACGCCACTGGGGAGTAAAAACATGGTAAAAACACGGGTACTGGTGAAAACTGCTGCAGACGGACAGAATTAGTGAAGATAGTTCAGATGAGGAGATCTGAGAGGAAGAGCAATGTGAATTAACTAGAAATATTCCAGTATTTGTCTTAATGACCAGTGCTCATGCTACTGTACAGGGTTTATACCAGTGTTTCTCAAATGGTGGGTCGCAGGAACATTTTCAGTGGGTCATTTTGTGTGGTCAAAAAAACAACAAAAGTTTAATTTTTAACTTGTTTTGCGTATACCGGACTTTTATTTTGAAATGCGCGCACGACAACCGATCCCTTTGGAATCGGCGTGGAAAGCGTCACGTTGCCGAGCAACATAGAGTCAGCTGGTGGAGCTGTCATGTGATAAGACGCTGAAACAGAAATTCAGTGAAGTAAGCCTCTCCCAGTTTTCTGAGAGTGCGATCAAACCCATCCCGTTCAGAACTACGTATCTGTATGAAAGTGGCTTCTCTTCCTTGGTGCAGCTTGAGTCCAAGCAAAGGAACAGGTTGGACATAAAGCACGAGCTTCAGGTAGCACTGTCTACCATCACTCCTGACTCTGAAACTCTTATCACATCAGTAAAGGACATCCTCAGTTATCTCATTATCTTCCCAAATTACTGTTCAGTGAAACAGATGTTTATAATTGCTGTCATATTAGATGTAAAAATGGTTCTGGATGTTTTGATGATTTTACAATTTGCTGGTTTGTTCTGTTTAACAGGATCAGTGTTCATGTTTTATTAACAGTTCAGTTTTGTTTATGGTAACAACCTTTCCTCACCCTAACCACTGTTTACAGTGTTTGTCGTTTTTACTTCGTAATATTTCTATAATTTGATACATTTTGTTGAATGTCAGGAATAAAATATTGTTTATTTGTAAGTCTTGCTGATTTTCTCATGATTTTTCTGTCACTACTTGTGTATGTTAACAAATAAATACAAATTAATTATAATTCCTAAAATTATATTACAGTTCCTAAAAATTTGGGTCGCGGCTTGATGACCATGTAAAAATGTGAGTCCCGTGATTGAGAACCACTGGTTTATACGGTCATGAGAAACCTGGAAAAGTCCTGGAAAACAGATATCTGTATACTTAAGTATAGACCGCTTTGAGGGATGTACACAAAAACAATGGTCCCAACATACTTCCCGTTACATATTTTTAATCTCTGAAGCTTCCAAGTATCCAAAAAGGTCCATTTATTAATGAATAATGTCATTAGAGCTGTTTCAACATGAAGTTATGATTGAATCGCCTCTTGTTGCTGTTATGAAGTAGTTTGATGACGAGCAGGAAATGTTCATGGGTCAATGACATCACCACATTGAAATTGTCTATAGGTTATTTACTTCTTTTCTGTCCTTGTTTACTCTCACATTATTAGTGCGGTGTGAACATCTAAATCAATTTAACTTCAGTGGTGTAAAGTAACTAATTACAAATACTCTGCACTACTGTAATTGAGTAGTTTTTCTCAGGAATTGTAATTTACTGAGTAGTTTTATAAATGTGGACTTTTACTTTCCCTTGAGCACATGTTTAGTGCAGTATCAGTGCTTTTACTCCACTACTGTCCTTCATCCTGCAGTCACTACTGTATTTCTGTCTTGTCTATGGTCATTGTCTACAGTAGAAAGATCAGTCCTGTGATTCCTGTCCAATTAAATCACACATAGAAAGTAAATCACATCATACTGAACAACCTCAAGACATGGGCGCTTTATAAACGCAGCAAACCTTTGGGAAACATTAAAAATGTCCAAGAAGATGTTCAAAATCTGCACACGCAATGATCCAGAGACTGTTTATAGACTGCATGTGACTGAAAATGATGGATGTCGACTGTATGATGACTGAAATCACCAAACAGCCCTAAACTATCACTAAATGGAACCAATGAAGAATGGAAGGAACAAGGAATTAAAGGAAGGGTCGAAGAACCAAATAAATGAAGGTTTCAAGGAAGGACTGAACAAACTACGGAAGGAAAGAATGAACTAATTAACAAAGGACCTAATGAAGGAAGGAACAAAAATATGAAAGAAAGAATGAGCAAACAAATGAAGGGAGGAAAGAAGGAAGGACCAAACAAATGAAGGAAGAATTCAAGGAAGGACTGAACAAACTAAGGAAGGAAAGAACGAACAAATGAACAAAGGGACCTAATGAAGGAAGGAACAAAAATATGAAAGAAAGAATGAGTGAACAAATGAAAGGGGGAAAGAAGGAAGGACCAAAAGAATGAAGGAAGAATTCAAGGAAGGACTGAACAAACTAAGGAAGGAAGGAAGGAACAAACAAATGAATGAACTAAACGACCTAATGTAGGAAGGAACAAAAACATGAACAAACGAGTGAACGAAGGAAGGAGGGAACAAATGAATGAATAAAGGAAGGAGAGAACAAATAATTGAAGGAAGGTTGGAAGGAACGAACGAAAATAGGAAGATCCCTAAATACAGCACATGTTGTTTGTGTAGGGATGTGTGAACGTAACATTCTGTAAACGCATCAACTTCTCTACAGTGTAATACTCACTACTCTTGAGTACTTTTAAAAGGTCTACTTTTTACTCATACTTTGAGTAATATTTACTACAGATACTTTTACTCTACTCGCACTACATTTTTGCGCATGTAATGGTACTTTTACTTGAGTATGATTGTTCAGTACTCTTTCCACCACTGAATTTAACATGGATATAAATATTAGCTGAAACTAAATCGATCATTGCAGGTTATGATCAATTACTGAACCGGTAGCGAATTGTCTGCATCTGCATCGCGGTGCACTGAAGAAACAATTAATTTTGACACCCCTAAAGTAGAGTATTAGATATAAACATATATCTAATATGTTTATATCTAGCCCTTAGCATAAACTACACTGGAAACATGTTTACTGAATAAATTCCAACATGTGCATCAAAAAAAGTCAGTATTTTTGATATTTGGCACCTGTTTATCAGGATGAACCGCTAAATATTGAACTATTCGGGCATGTGTTTTACACAGCAGATGCCCTTCCAGCTGCAACCCAGTACTGGAAAACACCCATACACACTCATTCACACACACACACACACTACGGCCAATTTAGTTCATCAATTCCTCTATAGCGCATGTGTTTGGACTGTGGGGGAAACCGGAGCACCCGGAGGAAACCCACACCAACACGGGGAGAACATGCAAACTCCACACAGAAATGCCAACTGACCCAGCTGCAGCTCGAACCAGTGACCTTCTTGCAGTGAGGCGACAGTGCTAACCACTGAGCCACACTGCTGCCTTTTATTTGCAAGTCTTTTATGCACGAGTCTAATTCTCCTCTCTAGATGCTCTCCTCTCGGTCTGGACTGAGATTGTGAGGTGGATCGTGCCGCTGTCTGACATTCAGACTCGTTCTCATTCCTGCAGCCCACTGACTCTGACCAGAGCAGCCAAACTCATTAGAAATGGCTGACTGCAATGGAAAAACAGCCCATTCTCAGTGACAACCCATCGCTTTTTTTCCTCCTTCCAGTCCTTCACTCTTTCTTTTTCTGTAGTATTTTTGTTTAAAACCCTATATATTCATCATATCTCTCCCCCTCTGCTGTACCTCAAACTCTGGCTTGGCATCCGCAATCGCACACCCTTGTTTTATAGCTCAGACAAAGGTCTCTTTCCAGTTCCTCTGGGGTCTGTAAAGGGCTTACGTTACAGTTGTCCAGCAGATATTTTAAACTTGGCGTGTCAGACACATTGCTACACTGCAGGTTATCAGCATTGGGGGGAAAACCTGAGGGAAGCTGGAGCTTGTTTATTCAGTTTTCAGGTTTATTCAAATGATTAATGATGATAGAATAATAGTTGTTGTAACTCAACGTCACCACTAGCATTGAAAAAAATGAACAGCACGAGCTTATTGTAAACACAGTTGAAATCAAGGTTCTTTCTTGTTCAAGTATTTCCCAAATGATGTTTGACAGAGGAAGGAATTTTTCACAGTATTTCCTATATTATTTTTTCTTCTGGAGAAAGTCTTATTTGTTTTATTTCGGCTAGAATAAAAGCAGTTTTTATTTTTTTTTGGAACTTATTTGTATTAGAAAATAGAACATTACATAGAATGCAATACATTTTAAAAGTTTTTTTTTTTTGCATGTTAGTCCTTCAATTTCTAGCTACCAAAATGGTTGTAAATACAAAAGAGAAAAAAAAATGAAAAAATATATAAAATATATATGTATATGCACACCTATACATACCCACACAGACACCTATACTCATATATACTTGTATATACACATACTAAAATAATTTTAATAATAATAATAAAGAATTAAAAGAATAATAAATAAATAAATAAATAAATAAATAAATAAATAAATAATAATAATAATAATAAAAAAGAAAGAAAGAATAAATAAATAAAATAATAATAATAATAATAATAATAATAATAATAATAAAGAAAGAAAAAAAAGAGAAAATAATAATAATAATAATAATAAATAAATAAATAAAATAAAAATAATAATAATAAAGAAAGAAAGAAAGAAAGAAAGAAAGAAAGAAAGAAAGAAAATAATAATAATAATAATAATAATAATAATAATAATAATAATTAATTAATAAATAAAGGAGGGGGGGTGGGGGGGCGTGAACATAACAGTGTTGCCCATTATTGAAGAATTAAAGGCATGACAGGAGACCATCTTTTTAGGAAAATTGTTTTTTGGAGTCGCAATGCATATGTTATTTGTTCCATTTCAAGTAGTTCCCACACTTTTTGAGTCCATGCATTATATGGCGAAGGATCTGAGTTTAGCCATCTGCATGTGATGCACTTTAAAGCTGCAGCAAGTAGAATTTGTAATAAATATATTCTCGATCTGCCATCAAAGCCCTCAGGGCGTACACCTAGCAGTGCTACTCTGGGATCTTCAGGGAATTCAAAAAGTAAGATTTCCTTAAGAGCATCAAATACCTCTTTCCAATAATAAAAGCAGTTTTTAATAAAAGAATATATAAGTTTTAAAGGGTCATAAGCCTCCTCTTTCTGGTCATGTCTACCTCAGAAATTTTTCAAGTAATGCTCCATGATGGGCGTGGAGCTCTGCAGGCAGAGGGAGGAGTGGGCGTGGCCGGCAGAGAAGCGGAGAAAGAGTGGAGCGAACAACTCAGTCGGCTCACAAAATGAGACCCAAACCATGAGGAGAGCCATGAATTTATAGTTTACAACGTTAAAACGAAAGAAATAAACAGTAATGTAATGTCCTGCTACATTTTTTATTGGTAATTTCATACACACATAACCACAATCTGTTCTATCATCATAAAGATAATGGTGTTTATATAAACACTATAAATGAGGAGGACTTCTCTCCTCCTCAATCCCCGGGTCTGAATGCAGACACAGTGGACAGCAGTGCAGCAGGTCTCCTGTCCTGTCTATTCCAACCATTAGCCCTGCTGGTAATCTGGAGGAGTTTAAACATATGTGAACACAGCAGCAGATATAGGCCATGTGTCTGAATGGTAACGAGCTCAACTGATAAAAGACAAGGTCCGCCATTCTCCAGTGCTCCTACAGATCAGTCTGGCATGCCACAATCATTCAGTATTTTAAAAAATCCCACAGTGTGAGCCAGGCTTCAGTTAGCTAGGCTAGATTAGCTTCAACATTTGTCTTTGGCAACTAAATAAATATGACAACTTCTACCTTTCCAAGCCATTTTGTTGCATTTCATTCACTCATTGCTTTGCGTTTACCCCACCATCACTTTATGTTCTACAAAAATGTTCTCGCGCTTCTGAAAACGCACAGATTAGTTTCAGTTTTATCAGTTTTATTGCCAAGTGTACTTCACACACAAGGAATCTGCTTTGGCTACAGAAGCTTCCAGTGTACATAAAGTGACAAATGACAACACAGAATAAATATGAAAAAAGACGATAGACATAGACCTGTCACAATATCTAATTTTTGTTGTACAATATATCGCACCAAAATATATCACGATAAACGATATTATTGTAATTTTAAGACCATTTTAGGCCACTCGTTATATAATGCCAGAATGGCAATATTATAGCATCATAACGCAAGCACACTCTTTAAAAGAACACGTCATAAGAATATTTCATTTAATTTCGTCATTTTAATAATTGAATGATTAGGCATTGGAATCAGATTGTGAAAACGCATATCCAAAACAAATAATAACAAGTGTTAACAAAAACATTTAACAAATGCAAGGTAAAAAGTAACAGAGGCTGCGATATCTGCTACCAGATCTATTTTCAGTTGTCAGGCACCCACATCAAAGTATACACTAGTCATTTATGGTAAATACTATAGCGTTTTTTTAACCATACTGACACTGACACCTCCAATAGAGATAGAGAGGTTGTGCAATCAGCTGAAATGTTGCAGAATTGTTTTTAAGTATGGGCGATATATATTGCATCACCAAAAATCATTGAGGTCATGTCCATGTGTTGTGCGATAAGTCGATATATTGATTATTGTGACAGGCCTAGATAGACATTAAACAGAGATGCAGTCAGTCCAACAAGATCTGGATGTTGAAATGTATGTACAGATTTGTTATAAATATACAGCTTATACTGTGTGTACAGATGTGCAAGTAGTATTGCATTGTATATTGCTATAAGGTGTTGTGTACAAGTGCGTGTGAGAAAGTATTGCACGTTTATTGCACAATAGGGAAATATCGAACTGTTCATGAGGTAAATGGCCTGAGGAAAGAAACTTTTCCTGTGTCTGTCTGTTTTTGTGCTTGGTGCTCTGTAGCGCCGGCCAGACGGTAAGAGTTTTGAACAGGAAGTGTGCTGGATGCGAGGCGTCCAGGGTGATTTTGCGAGCTCTTTTACTCACTGTGGAAGAGTACAGTTCTTGAAGTGTAGGACGGGTAGTGCCAGTTATTCGTTCAGTTATTTATTATAACATTAATATAATAAATAACATAAAGTTCAGTTATTCATTATAACATATAACGTGAGGGATTTGATTTATAAATAGAGCAGGAGATTTCAAATCTGCGAAAAATCAACCTGCTGAGCTTCGGCAAGCTAACCTTAAAGTGCCGAGGAACGTTTTAAATGTAAATTCTGGATGAAAGCTTGAAAGCCTCCCGTCGATCCGTCCGCAGCTGCGTCTTCATTTCACATCTGAGGGGTTAAAGCTCGCAAAATCTGACAGCTTTCTGGAAACACACGCTGATGTTTCTTTGTGGTCGAGGGGTAATTTCACGGGGTAGGAATTAAAGAGAGCGGCAGATCCACACACATACACACACTGAGCTATTGGCATTTTGTGTTGGCAGTGTGTGTGATGCCACGGGGAACGGGAGAGATTCCAGATGTAAGGGGTTTTTAGTAAACGCAAGGGTGGAATGGAGAGCTGGAAAATCAAAAGATCATGTTGTGGATGTTTCGAGTTCAGACACATTCAGTGCTGCTTTCATTGTGTTGCTGATCGCACTTAATTAGCCTCTTCAGCTTCGCCGTATTTTAATGCGTTGAGCGGATATAAGGAAATTAATAAAGGCACATGTACTGTAAGAGCATCTTCGCGCAACGCTGCTGATATTGATTCCTAACCAACACAGAAGCAACAAGGAAGATTATTTGTGTTTGCTTCATTTTAAAGGGGTGGTCCAGAGCGTGTTTTTTTTCCTTGGTTGTGTTTAGTAGATGCTTAGCCAGGGGTGCCCAAACCTTTTCTTATAAGGGGCCAAAAAGCAAACTTGATTGAGGACTGTGGGCCCAAGTTAAATATACAAAATTCTTCATTCATTCATTCATTTTCTTGTCGGCTTAATCCCTTTATTAATCTGGGGTCCCCACAGCGGAATGAACCGCCAACTTATCCAGCATTTGTTTTACGCAACGGATGCCCTTCCAGCTGCAACCCAACTAATGGGAAACATCCATTCTCATTCACATACATACACTATGGACAATTTAGCTTACCCGATTCACCTGTACCGCATATCTTTGGACTTGTGGGGGAAACCGGAGCACCCGGAGGAAACCCACACAACCACGGGGAGAACATGCAAACTCCACATAGAAATGCCAACTGACCCAGCAGAGGCTCGAACCAGCGCCCTTCTTGCTGTGAGTCGAACGTGCTACTCACTACGCCACCGTGGCACCTTATACCAAATTGTATTACATTAAATTTGCCATGGATAATTTCCTGATTTAGTTGCTAATATTTAAAAATAACTAAAAAAACGCTGCTTTGATACATATGAATTATTGATGCTGTGTCATTTTTAACATTTTATAATGAACTTTATAGTCTTATAGTACAAACATAAGTAATCCCATTTATAAACCCAGGGAGTTCAATGCTGAACACACTAGTCGAGCTGCTCCTTTGCCTTGATTTTGCTCGCCGATATCTTGTGATTTAAGGCTTGTACACATCGGGACGCTTTTCATTTGCGTTTATCGTCAGCGTTTTACGAGACGTTTTTCTGCATTCAAACCCAAGCGTCAAGCAGAAGAGTATGCAGAATCACTCCTTGCCGTTAGATGGCGCTCAATGAAAACAGAAAGACCCCGGTGCACAGGGTGGCGCTACACAACTTTAAGCGTCTGACACCTGCTTGAAAACACAGTAGAAAAAGAGAGAAAGTTGACACACTTGTTGTCAAAGACTTAGGCCCCGTTTACACTAGTGCGTTTTTGTTTTAAACGCTGGAGAGGCCGTTTTCATTCTAAAACGCTGCCGCAGCGTCTCAGTGTGGACGTGGGAAAACGCATACTTTTGAAAACGGAGGCGTGGCTGCTGAGATCCGCTACGTGATTGGGGCTTTGGGTCATTGCGTATCCTTTTCTTATTCGTCAAGCGCACGTGGCTATAACGTCACCGGCAGACAGCAGACCAGTCTTCACTGTAAACGCTGTATTTTCGATAGCCATGGATGTTTTATATTCATTTGTTACTTTAAGTAACAACTCAACCTCGTCGTCTGTCCTCAAAAAGACCTCTCTTGCTTTCTTTACCATCGCGTTCATCGTTCAACCAGCGTTTGTTAACTAACAATAACCAAACGCCGAGCGAGACACATGCTTCCTGTTTATACTTGACCGCGCATGCCCAGAGTGCGCTAATGGTCACGTGATATACGTTTCTGGTGGATTAGTGAAGACGGAGATCTCTTGAGACGCTGGGTGAAAACGCGAGTGTGGACGCGGATCGTTTTCTTGCTAAAACGCCATTTTAAAACTAAAACGCACTAGTGTAAACGTAGCCTTAGAGTCACCAATCAATAGTGATTCTGTGGTGTTTGTTGAAGTCACTGGAGATTCAAACAATGTGGATGTCTCGTTTATCATACAGCACTTTTCGTTCGGATACCAGTGCAGTAAGCAGATCCATGTTCATATCGCCTCTGGGCATCTTCTTCAATGTGCGCTCGCATTGACAGTTTTGCGCTTGAGCACCTCCAAGGGGTGTTTACTGTAACTTCAGCAGCTCCGTACACGTGAATAAAAGTGAATTGCCATTGTTTACATCCTCGCTACAACATACCCATTAATACTAGCCACTGCGCATGTCATAGATCAGTTTTAACAAATTAAAAATACTTACAGGTTGTGGCTCACAATCCACAGCTTCTGCTTGGAGTTGCTCCTTTAAGGAGATGTGAACCCAATCCAACAATGAACTGAGAGAGATACTGGAGGTTCTCCTTTATCAAATGCTAGCTATATATATTTTTTCTAATTCTCTGGAACGTAATTAAATTAAACTGTAGGCTTTTCTGTCTTTGTGTCGTGTCCTTTGGAAGCCCAAATACAGAAACAGAAGAAGCTCTGTGGAAATCTTCAGCTTTATCTGCCGTAACATTACAGCGCCTCTAACCACGCTCCTTAGCTGCGCAGGCTGTGTGCACGTGGTGATCCCTTGTGATCTCACCAGCCCGGAAGTATCTTTTTTTGTAGTCTTTAAAGTTCGTTCACTGTAGGTTTTGCTAAGCTAACTCTGTAATAGCCAATGCATTGAACTTTGAGCATATTACATTCAGAGATGTTGTTTATGTTCACACAGCTACATTACACATCAACTAAAGTTTCAAATATGATATCCTAGTGGACCACCGCTTTAATAAAAGTCACTTTTTCCAACTTATCAGGGTTAAAAGTTCAAGAAAATATCAAGGTGCAATGTGTAAAGCATAAATAAAGGATAAGAGAAAATAAAACAAAAATATGAATCACAAAACAATCTGCTAATTTAGGTGTACGTTTTTACAGTGTAATGCATCTGTGCTCTCCTCTACGTCCGTCTTCTGTCTCTACACATGAATATCCTCATTTCTACGCCACTTTCTCCAGTCCCGAATGGTAGCGCTACTGGATGCTAAACATAACATAGACCTAACAATGTAGAACAATCCAAAATCTCCATCAAAACTAGTTACATCTTGCTAATCTGTGAGCTGATCTGCTGTTTTCTGCATTCATGCACGATGAAGCGCTCGACTGATATCATCTGGAAATGCTCAAAGTATTGAGTCAGACATCTCACTCAACCTGTTGCTTCTGGATTTGCTTTTAGCATAAACACCCTTGTGACTGTAAAAAATGATGCGTAAGTTAGCAGTTTTCTGTGTTTTGTGATTCATGTTATTTTCCGTCATTTATTTATACTTTTGAGTTGCATTATTGGAGCTTAATCTTACTTCCAACAACTTTTTTTTCCAACAAACATTCACACTGCACACTTTTAGTTTCAGAAAACGAGTAGACACTTGTCCATAATGCTATTACAATGCAGCATTATTCATCTAGCATGGCTTTGGTTATACAATCTGATCACTGTTGGTGAAAATGACTTCCTGTATCTTTCTCTGTAACACCGGGGCTGAGTTAATCTTGCACTAAAAGAGCTTGCACACGCTATATCAAAAAAAGTGATGATTATCGTAGTTCATCATACTGACAAATCTGTCCATCGTTCGATCATGTGCAATCTCTCTATAGTGGGTAGTGCACAACCCACAACAAAACCTGCCCTTTTTATAAGCTTATTTAATAAGGTTTTGTTTGTTTGTTTGTTTTTGGGGATGGATAATGTTTATGATAGATAAGTTGGCGGTTCGTTCCACTGTGGCGACCCCTGATTAACAAAGGTACTAAGCCGAAATGAAAATGAATAAATGAATGAATGAAACTAGTAATGGTCTGGGGGTACGGTTCACGCAAACTCTGAACAAACTAGGGAAGGAGAGAACGAACAGTCCTTCCTTGAATCCTTCCTTCATTTATTTGGTTCTTCGACCCTTCCTTTAATTCCTTGTTCGGTCCTTCCTTTTATTTGGCCCTTCCTTCCATTCTTCATTGGTTCCATTTAGTGATTGTTTAAGGCTGTTTGGTGATTTCAGTCCTCATACAGTCGACATCCATCATCTTCAGTCACATGCAGTCTATAAACAGTCTCTGGATCATTGCGTGTGCAGATTTTGAACATCTTCTTGGACATTTTTAATGTTTCCCAAAGGTTTGCTGCGTTTATAAAGCGTCCATGTCTTGAGGTTGTTCAGTATGATGTGATTTACTTTCTATGTGTGATTTAATTGGACAGGAATCACAGGACTGATCTTTCTACTGTAGACAATGACCATAGACAAGACAGAAATACAGTAGTGACTGCAGGATGAAGGACAGTAGTGGAGGAAAAGCACCGATACTGCACTAAACGTACTCAAGGGAAAGTAAAAGTACACATTTATAAAACTACTCAGTAAATTACAATTCCTGAGAAAAACTACTCAATTACAGTAGTGCAGAGTATTTGTAATTAGTTACTTTACACCACTGCGTTCATTCGTGTGTGTGTGTTTTTGTGTGTGTATCGCAAACTGTACCTTGTTGACAATGTCTGCTTGTCCCCTTTAAAAACAGCTTCTGCAGACACCGCGTGATGTTCCGAACGTGTATAATATTTTTCGCTTTCTGTATGTCCAAAACCAAAAAGTTCAGTAAAAGCGAAACGACCGCGATGTGCGGAGTGCGGACGTCTTTCCATTTTGCCGCTTTGTTTCGTGTCCATTACCTGGCAACAACTGTAAACAAAACAGCGGCTTGATGACGCAAGCGAACCGGGGTTCAGAAGGAAAAGAGACAGTGTGAACACAAACCAACCGAGAAGGTGGCAAGGGGGGGACAGTCAAACGTGGGTGCGGTCATTTGAACCAATTGTGAAAGCACCCCCAGTTAGACTGTAAAATTTAAATCCGTAAAATTTACAATAAAAAAAGAGCAGCTGTGGTTGCCGTTATTGATGTCAGGCCCCTGAGTTTTCATCATGTGACTTTCCCCATGTGCTCCTTTGTTCCGTTTTCCCGCCATCTCATTATGTTCATCACCTCCACCTGTGTGCCTCCACTGTATGTGATCAGTGTCATCATGTACAGTGTATTTCTAGTCTTGTGTGTCCTTAAGTCCTTGTCCGGCATTCTGAGTTGTGTATTGTCATCACCCCATTTCGTTTCCTGTACACCCTATGTCTTTCAAAAGAGTGTTAGTCAACAAAATCGATGTGTTTTGATAACTCCTGCGATCCTTTGCCTTCCTGAGTGAACCCATGCATGACAATTTCACCGTTAAAATACGGTACAAACTGTAAAATTAATGTCTAATTAATATTTTGACAGTAAACTACCGTATTTCATTAATTTATAGAGGTTATATGTCTGTATTTGGAATTACCGACATCTGCACATCTTTTGTTACACAGACACCGTTAACACAGCCATATGCAGGTGGTAATGAGAAAGTAGCATAATGAACCAATGCTCATCACAACCAACTTTTCCCACAAGCAGAAAGGTGTATCAGTGTATAGAAGGTGCTCGGTGTCCTTCACACAGCTACTGAACACCAGTATGGTGACACGCATAACATTAAAGTCATGAAATAAACATTGTTTATCAACATTAGATGTAACATAAATCTCTAATGTACATCAATGATGGGGAAACAGCTAAAAACATCCATAGTAATGTCAATAAAAAGTGATGCAGAGAGTTCTGGGGTAGTCAATTTACAGTTATTCGCTGTATATATAAAAGGGCACCTTTGATGAAAAATCTACTTTTTAAGCTGTTTGGACAGACATATGTGTAGGTATAGTGTATAGACGGTCATTTTGGGCTGATATAAACACACCCAGTCCTTTTTTTTCAATTTAACAGCATAAAAACGGTGGACCAGCTGGAGCGGTTTTGAGGCCGACCACAACTTGATGTAGGAGTGCGGTCCCCCCGCCCACCGAATTGATTGACAGCTGCGTAATAACATGTCTCCGTAGTAACGCGTATAATCATATCAGCAAGACAGGACGTACGCAAAGCAACCGTGAATAAAAGATCTGTTCAGCGCTCTGTGATCATCAGTCATCATCTGATGTGATCAAGAGTGAGTTTCACAAGTTTAACACGTGTTTAAAACATGTTAATGAACTACAGTGATTAACTTCAGCTTTACTTGATCAGCACAGCCGTGTGTCAGCAAAAAAGACGCTTCAATATCGGTTTGTTGACCTTAAATCAGGTTTATTTTGTACGTTAACATAACAGATATCCATACAACAGTGAATATTAACCTGTATCCTGACACATTGTCTTGCAAAAGCAGTGCAAAGCTCAACGCGCGCGCAGTGTGTGCGTGTGCGCGTGCGCGTGCGCGTGCGTGTGTGTGTGTGTGTGTAAGTATGTAAGTATGTAAGTATGTGTGTGTGTAAGTATGTGTGTGTGCGTGTGTGCGTGTGTGCGTGCGTGCGTGAACGAACTTTGTAGCTACGTTGTGTGTGACTCATCGTTGCAACTCCTCAACAAACACATCAAACAGTCATTGGTAAAGTTCTTACTGTAGTATTTTTCAAACGTAGTGAGATCTGCTTCTTGCTACATTGGCGATTGAGGCACACTGACGGGCACGTGGGAACGGTGGGCGGGGAGGACTATTCTTAAAGACGCAGTACCAAAAACAGCAAAAAGCTCTTTAGGGCTATAATACAGAGACTTTAGACGGCTATAATTAATAATCTGATGGGTATTTTGAGCTGAAACTTTACAGACACATTCTGCTGACACAAAAGACTTATATTAAATACAAAAAAAGGGGTCAAATATGAAGAAACCTACTGTTAACCAGGTTACGGATTTTTACTCTAGCATTTTTACAGTTTGTAACCATTAGAATTTCGAACGGCCATTTCTTACAGTGTAGTATCTCTGACAAAGATTTAAAGATTTTATGGTTAACAGAGCTTTGGACTTGAAAACAGAAATGGCAAGCCTTTAAAGCAAACATGATGAACGTCTTGCTCCATTTAGTGACTAAACATGGCATATATAACTCCATCTCCCGCAAGAGAAAGGCTGTAATTATTCCAGCTCGCCAAAAATGAGCGCTGAACCATGTGGTTGAGTCAACTCCACTCGACTCCAGTCTTTCATACGGTTCCTCTTATACCGTCCTGTAAAAAGCGAGCAGATCCTGATCAAAATACTGTTCAGTGAAAACACACACATTATCTGACATTAAACCAACGTCAGGTCGTTTTCCTGAATCACACACGATGAACTGCCACACGCTGGAGAGCAGGGAGGAGGCCCTGGAGCTGTTATTAAAGGACTTTTCCATTTCCTCCAATTATTGAGCTCAGGAATAAAATAGCAAGGGTTGAACTTTTCGAACAGCGTTCTTGTGGTGAATTGTACTAATGCTGCAGTCGTTTTGGTTGGGATGAAGTGCATTGAGTTTAATATGTTTTTTTGTGTGTGTGACATTATGAGGGTCAATATTTATTAGTATTTCTATTTTATATGATATATTTCTATTTTATATTATTTATTTAAACATTTAATATACATATTGTTGTAATATATTATTAAATAGCAAGTAAATGTTGCATTTCTGGGCATTTTGAGTCATGCATTAAACTGAATACACAGAATATACAACATAAATGAGAACACCACATTGTGAATATGAATGTTTATCCATATCTCAGTGAATAGTACGGTGGCCGGGAAGTGCGAAACAACATTACAAAGTGTGAAACACTTTTACGAAGCGAGACAAATTTACATTTTGGAAAACATTTTTACCGATCGTAAGACACAATTACAGAGGAAAAACGATTTTACCAAAGACAAAACAAGTTAATATTTTAGAAAACAAATTAACAAGACGCAAAACACTTTTACCAGTCCAGAAACACATTTACAATGACAGATTCTTGACGGAAAGGGAATGTACCAAACACCGGAAGTGATGCGGCGAAGGCGTTGTTGTTGTCGTCGCTGGTGGTGAGCGCGGTAAGTTCGTGTTGTGAAGTAAATGGCGTAAATAAAGTTTATGGTGACAGAATGTTACGTCTTTTTAGATGTTAATATTAAACCAAAGGTTTTAGAATCAGAAAGAGCTTTATTGCCAGGTATGTTCACACATACGAGGAGTTTGTTTTGGTGACAGAGATTCTACAGAATGACAGAGACAGGACAAAAAACAGATCATAAATATATTTAAAAATAGAAGTGAGTGTTAAATGCAAATATACAGATGGACAAGTGTATGTACAGGTGTATTACTATATACAACATTATATGTGCAGCTGTTATGTGCGCATTGGCATGTAAAGTGTGTTGTTAAATAAGTGTATGTGTGTGTACAAAGTGTATAGCAAGTAGTGATGTTGGTTCCACGATTATCATCCTCAGTGTTCATGAGATGGATCGCCTGAGGGAAGAAACTGTTTCTGTGTCGGGCTGTTCTGGTGCGCAGTGCTCTGTAGCGTCCACCAGAAGGTAACAGTTCACAGAGGCAGTGTGCTCTGTGTGAGGGATCCAGAGTGATTCTGGCAGCCCTTCTGCTCGCTCTGGATAAGTACAGTTCGTGGAGAGTAGGAAGGGTTGTACCAATGATTCGTTCAGCAGTCCCAACTATTCGACATAGTCTTCGAAGGTCAGATTTGGTAAACCAGACAGTTGTTGATGTGCAGATGAATGATTCAATGATGGAGGTGTCGAACTGTTTCAGCAGCTCCTTTGGAAGGTTGAAGAAAGTACAGCCTTTGCTGAGCTTTTTTGACAATGGAGTCAATGCGAGTGTCTCACTTCAAGTCCTGAGAGATGGTGGTGCCCAGGAACCTGAATGACTCCACTGCTGCCACAGTGCTATCCATGATGCTCAGTGGGGGGAGAGCAGGGGGGTTTCCCCCGAAGCCCACTATCATCTCCACTGTTTTGAGCGTGTTGAGCTCCATGTTGTTGTGACAGCACCAGAGGTTATGCTATTATGGTATTTTTGCTTTAGAAGAGTCAAAAACTTACACACTGCACCTTTAAAGGGGTCATATTTGTGAGATTTATCACAAGCGCTAGATGTCCCCAGAATATTTCTGTGTAATTTTGTCTCAAAACACCCTGTGGTTATAACAGAGGATCAGTGTACTGCAGAGGTTAGCTCCATCCAGCTTCAGCACGTTTCTCTACACCAGGGCTGCTCAAACTCTAACTCTGCTGAGTTTAGCTCCGACTTGCTCCAACACACCTGTCCTGAAGTTTCAAGTATATCTAGCTTGATTAGCTTGTTCAGGTCTGTTTGATTAGGGTTGGAGCTAATCTCTCCAGGACCCCGGCCCCCCAGGCACCCCTGCTCTGTATGCATGTGTTTGTCTTTAATTTTACGCACTAGTGCAGAAAGTGTCAAACGGAGCCATTGAGACTCCCTCCAGTATCTGACTTCATGTGTTCGTTTTGCAGGTGTTTTGAGCGCCGCCGAATGCTCGTGTGGAAAGAATCACTTCACGTGTGCGGTCAGTGCGTTTGGCGAGTGCACGTGTATCCCGGCGCAGTGGCAGTGTGACGGAGACAACGACTGCGGAGATCACAGCGATGAAGACGGCTGCAGTGAGTCTCACAATACAATATAACAATTGCATGATGCAATGAACTGCTGTTTATTTCTTTGTTTCACAGCCAGTTTGACATTGGTTGAATTGGAAGGCTTTAGGTCAGAAAGTTCATAGCTGTAGAAATAAATAGTTAATAAGATTAAGTTAAACTTGTGTAATAAAATCAGTTGTTCTCTGTATGTGTTTGCCTTGAGGTTTATATATATATTAATTATTAGCCTTTAAATTGGCTATCTGCCTCTAGATATAGAGTTATCAGTCCCAAAATTCAGTATCGGTCCTTATTTGTAAGTGCATTTCAGCTGAGAAAATAAGCTGAAATTAGGTTATGTTGCCAGAAAGGGACTCTTTGTTTTATTTAAGTTATTAAGTTGAAATTAAAATGTCTTTATATTTCAGAATGACTTTAAATAAGTCAATACTATAATAAATAACCTTTTCAAAGCATTTTAAGTTTCATTTTTCAGCTGAGTGCATCCAGAATTTTGATTTTAATTTCAACTCACAATTTTTATTTCAGTGCATTCTTAGTTTTTGACATTATTTTCCACATTTGACATTATTTTAGCCGATAAATGATGACTTTCTATAATTAATTTTTTTTCATGCCAAAAAAGTGACGCTCTATAAAACCCATGTTGTTTTATTTAAGTTAAGTTAATATACAAAGATTTAAAGAGTTATCGGTTATAGTTATCGGTCCAAAAGTCCATATCGGTCATTATTTGTTAATGCATTTCTGAAAATAGGCTATGTTGCATCACGTTTCCAGAAAGCGCCGCGCTATGAAACCCATCTTGTGTTATTTAAGTTATATGAAGTAAAAATACTGTATATTATTTAATGCTATAATAAATAACTATTTAAAGCATTTTAAGTTTCATTTTTCAGCCGAGTGCATCCTGAATTTTGATTTTAATTTCAACTCAGAATTTTTTTTCTGTGCTTTCTTAGTTTTTGAGATTATTTTCCACATTTGACATTATTTTACAGTGGTTAAATTACATCAATATGTTTAAGCCGATCAATTATGTATAATTTCCACTGCCCACCACTTTCTATTAATATTTTATTTTGATGCAAGTTAATAAATAAAGCAACTAGGCCACTAAAGATTATGTTTTATTTGTCAGGGAATAGCTTTTATTTACGTATATAAAAGAAAGATTATAGCTGTAGAAATGAATAGTTTGTTAATATTTAGAAATAATTATACTCTATTTATCTGCCTCCAGATATAAAGAGTTATTGATCCAAAAATTACATATTGATCCTTATTTGTAAGTGCATTTCAGCTGAGAATATAAGCTGAAAATAGGCTATGGTGTCAGAAAGTGACGAAAATTCAGTATCGGTCATTATTTGTACATTTATTTCAGAAAATAGGCTATGTTGTTCCTCGTTTTCAGAAAGCGCCTCACGATGAAACCCATGTTTTGTTAATTAAATTATTGAGTTAAAGTAAAAAGACTTTATATTATTTAATACTATAATAAATAATTATTTCAAAGCATTATAAGTTTAAATTTTCAGACGAGTGCATCCAGATTGTTTGATTTTAATTTCCACCCACAGTTTTAATTTCAGTGCATCCTTTTTCTTCTATTGCAGCACTAAACACACTTAACATTATTTTACAGTGGTCAAACTACACCAATATGTTTAAGCCGATAAATGATGTATGATTTATGACGGAAAGAACCACCTCCTGACACTTTTTATTATTCATTTATTTAGATTTAGGTTAATCTTTAGTGGCTCAGTTGCTTTATTTTTTCAGGAAACACCTTTTATTTATATAAAAGAAAGTTCATCACTGTAAAAAATTAATAGTTTATTAATACAATTAAGCTACACATTTGACATTTAATTTAACAGTGGTCATATGAGTGAAACGGTTTGTGAAAATCAAACATATGGAGTTATAAAAACAATATTGTGATGATTTAGAGAACAAAACAGCCCCTGGATGAAGTGACAATCTATCTACAGTCGATTGAAATTGATTGTGCCTTACGACGAGCATTTACATGCACTTTAAAAGTCAATTCCAGGCAGACTGAAGCCATCATTTGTCTTCATAAAATGTCACGTAAATGCTTTAGCTTGACTGAAGTTGCACTGGTCCCATAATTGCAATGGCTAGCATGGCTTTGTCCAGCATGTGTGCATTTATGCAGCCCTTAAAGGTTGATGCAGTCGTTTATCCGAAGATGTCTTCATTTACTTCCACTTGTGGTAAACCTGTGTGAGTTTTAAATTTCATTTATTCATGCTTATAGTGCATTAAAGCCACCAGAGTGTTGACCAGAGTGCTTTAAGAAAACATAAGCGCAGCAGTATCAGGACATGCACAGGGATGTCTTAAGGTATCTGTTAATAATGTTAAAAGTGAGAGCAGCTCTAGTTTTTGGACAGAAAATTTATTATTCCATTGTTTCGTCTCTCGAACAATACAAAAAAAGATGTTTTTTTCAAAACGTTAACATTTTTGCAAGCAGGGATGCGCAAAAAATATCAGCTGGCATATCGATATCGGCCATTAGATGCCACTTTTAACATTGTTATTGGCCCAAAAACAAAACTGTAACTGATATGCCGTATAACTATTATAAATGGCATTTATAGTCCTTTAAGGCGGCACGGTGACTCAGTGGTTAGCATTGTTAGCACATGAAGAAGGTCCCTGCTTCGAGCCTCGGCTGGGTCAGTTGGCATTTCTGTGTGGAGTTTGCATGTTCTCTCCTTCCTCCAGGTGCTCCAGTTTCCCCCACAGTCTAAACATGCGCTATAGGTGAATTGAATAAACTACATTGACTGTAGTGTGGGGTGCCACGGTGGCGTAGTGAGTAGCACGTTCGCCTCACAGCAAGAAGGTCGCTGGTTCGATCCCCGGCTGGGCCAGTTGGCATTTCTGTGTGGAGTTTGCATGTTCTCCCCGTGGTTGCGTGGGTTTCCTCCGGGTGCTCCGGTTTCCCCCACAGTCCAAAGACATGCGGTACAGGTGAATTGGGTAAGCTAAAAATTGTCCATAGTGTATGTGTGTGAATGAGAATGTATGGATGTGTTTCCCAGAGATGGGTTGTGGCTGGAAGGGCATCCGCTGCGTAAAACAAATGCTGGATAAGTTGGTGGTTTATTCCGCTGTGGCGACCCCGGATTAATAAAGGGACTAAGCCGAAAAGAAAATGAATGAATGAATGACTGTAGTGTGCGTGAGTGTGAGTGTGTATGGATGTTTCCCGGTTCTGGGTTGTGGCTGGAAGGGCATCTGCTGCGTAAAACATATGCCGGAATAGTTGTCGGTTCATTATTCCCTGATAAATAAGAGACTAAGCCAAAGGAAAATGAGTGAATGAATGATAGTCCTTTTAAATGTGTCATTTAAATATTTTACGATGTAAAATACAGCACGGATAGAATAAATAAGGTCACTGTATAAATAGTTTTAAGAAGGTAAAACAAATGCATGAATTTGCATAAAAAGTGCTGTAATTTTCGTCAAGGAATTGTTCACTTATATTTATAGTGCGCTACAAAAGGTTGTGTTGCCAGATTATGATTTCTCCAAACACAATAATATACACTTTTTCTTTTAAGTAATAGGACATTTAAATATTTAACAATGTAAAAGATAACACTGATACAACAAATATTGTCACTATAATATTTATTTTTATGAAGGTAAAACTAATAAATTCATTCCAGTGGGCAAATGTTGCCATTTAATAGTTGGCCAGCCTGAACACCTGCCAGTGACCTAAACGCTCCTGCAGCTTCTCCGCGATGGACATCCAGCGTTCTCCAGCCTCCGAGTACCTAGAGTGCAGCTCTGCACAGGAAGTTTGGCAAGAGGAGAAATGAGTTCATCAGTTGGTGAAGTTTGTTCCTCCACTGTCACCACTGGCTTGCTTGGTTCGGGACTTGTAGAGCTGCGCATCACTGGATTTGCTCTTCAGTGTTTGGACTCTCAGCAGTGAATATTAAACCACACTGAGCTGAACTAAACTGAACTGACACTGTTTCAATCTACAAACTTCTATGATAGGCTGCTTTGACACAATCTACATTTTAAAAGCGCTAGAGAAATCATCTGCACTTCAATAGCTGTCTGGTTTAGCTCAGCTACCAATCTGACCTTCGCAGACCATGTAGAATAGTTGGGACTGCTGAGCGAATCATTGGTACAACCCTCCCTACTCTCCAAGAACTGTACTTATCCAGAGAGAGCAGAAGGGCTGCCAGAATCACTCTGGACCCCTCACACCCTGCACACTGCCTCTGTGAACTGTTCCCTTCTGGTCGTCGCTACAGAGCACTGCGCACCAGAACAGCCCCACACAGAAACAGTTTCTTCCCTCAGGCGATCCATCTCATGAACACTTGATGATAATAATCGTGGAACCAACATCACTACTTGCTGTACACTTGTTACACACACATACACTTATTTAACAACACACTTTACATGCCAATTTGCACATAACAGCTGCACATATATAGTAATACACCTGTACATACACTTGTCCATCTGTATATCTGCATTTAACACTTACTTCTATTTTTAAATATATTTATGATCTGTTTTTTGTCCTGTCTCTGTAATTCTGTTGCACTGTAGAAGCTCTGTCACCAAAACAAACTCCTCGTATGTGTGAACATACCTGGCAATAAAGCCCTTTCTGATTCTGATTCTGATAAAAAACATGAGCTGAATTGAATGATAGAAACACATTTGAAGTACACCGCAAGTTCACGTTCATACAATTGACTCTTGTTAATTGTTCGCATGCATTCATCACGTGCTACAAAAGCACAGGAATTTCCCGGAGATGTTTCTGTAACCTCAGGATGGCCCTGGCTTCATTCTGCAGCTGCAGCACAATAGAAAGCATCTATTCAAGCGCTAATTCCCGACTCCCAAACCGCACCTGACAGGCCTGTGTGACCTGCAGAGAGCCGATGTGCTCAGCGGAGCGCGTCACTCTCTACAGAACCCAATTGAAGACACTTTTACTCTAGGAGGTGCGGAAAAAGAGGCAGCAAAACCATTAAGGAGCCTCGTCAGCCTAACAATGGCCTCCTCTCAATGCTGCGGTCAGAAAAACACTGTCAGAGGCTGGAAACGCAGAAAGACTCAGGAGGAGTTTCTTCCTCCAGGGACATTGTTTTTAATGAGGAGCTCTGGAAATGTTCACCACGCACACACATGTGCACTACATATACATGCACACAGCAATATATATATATATACATACAGGGAGTGCAGAACTATTAGGCAAGTTGTATTTTTGAGGATTAGTTTTATTATTGAACAACAACCATGTTCTCAATGAACCCAAAAAACTCATTAATATCAAAGCTGAATATTTCTGGAAGTAGTTTTTAGTTTGTTTTTAGTTTGAGCTATTTGAGGAGGATATCTGTGTGTGCAGGTGACTATTACTGTGCAGAATTATTTGACAACTTAACAAAAAACAAATATATCCCCATTTCAATGGTTTATTTTCACCAGTGAAACCAATATAACATCTCAACATTCACAAATATACATTTCTGACATTCAAAAACACATCAGTGACCAATATAGCCACCTTTCTTTGCAAGGGCACTCAAAAGCCTGCCATCCATGGATTCTGTCAGTGTTTTGATCTGTTCACCATCAACATTGCGTGCAGCAGCAACCACAGCCTCCCAGACACTGTTCAGAGAGTCGTACTGTATTCCCTCCGTGTAAATCTCACATTTGATGATGGACCACAGGTTCTCTATGGGGTTCAGATCAGGTGAACAAGGAGGCCATGTCATTAGTTTTTCTTCTTTTAGACCCTTTCTTGTCAGCCACGCTGTGGATTACTTTGACGCTATGATGGAGCATTGTCCTGCATGAAGATCATGTTTTTCTTGAAGGATGCAGACTTCTTCCTGTATCACTGCTTGAAGAAGGTGTCTTCCAGAAACTGGCAGTAGGACTGGGAGTTGAGCTTGACTCCATCCTCAACCCGAAAAGGCCCCACAAGCTCATCTTTGATGATACCAGCCCAAACCAGTACTCCACCTCCACCTTGCTGGCGTCTGAGTCGGATGGAGCTCTCTGGCCTTTACCGATCCAGCCACGAGCCCATCCATCTGGCCCATCAAGACTCACTCTCATTTCATCAGTCCAGAAAACCTTAGAAAAATCAGTCTGAGATATTTCTTGGCCCAGTCTTGACGTTTCAGCTTGTGTGTGTTGTTCAGTGGTGGTGGTTTTGCAGCCTTTCTTACCTTGGCCGTGTCTCTGAGTATTGCACACCTTGTGCTTTTGGGCACTCCAGTGATGTTGCAGCTCTGAAATATGGCAAAACTGGTGGCGAGTGGCATCTTGGCAGCTTCACGCTTGACTTTTCTCAGTTCATGGGCAGATATTTTGGTTTCTCCACACGCTTCTTGTGACCCTGTTGACTATTTTGAATGAAACGCTTGATTGTTGGATGATCACGCTTCAGAAGCTTGGCAGTTTTAAGAGTGCTGCATCCCTCTGCAGGACATCTCACTATTTTTGACTTTTCGGAGCCTGTCAAGTCCTTCTTTTGACCCATTTTGCCAAAGGAAAGGAAGTTGCCTAATAATTCTGCACAGCTGATATAGGGTGTTGATGCCATTACACCACACCCCTTCTCATTACAGAGATGCACATCACCTAATATGCTTCATTGGTAGTAGGCTTTCCAGCATATACAGCTTGGAGTAAGACAACATGCATAAAGAGGATGATGTGATCAAAATACTAATTTGCCTAATAATTCTGCACTCCCTGTATTAGGTAGCTTTAGTTACTATGTACTTGCATTAATGTGTAATATACGGTGTACTTATGGTGGTCATAATGTATTGCAGAACACTAGTGGGTGGGATATGCCCAAAAATACAATACTTGCTGTTTAATAATATATTATAACAATATATAATAATAGTTTTTCTTTCCATCTCCTTCCTCCAGTATTGCCCACATGTTCACCGCTGGACTTTCACTGTGAAAACGGCAAATGCATCCGCCGCTCGTGGTTGTGTGACGGAGACAACGACTGCGAGGATGACTCCGATGAACAAGACTGTCGTGAGTACAATTCCTCATCTGTTGTTTTCTTTTTCTCCAGAAGCCATGCATTGATTCCGTGCTGAAATGCAGCTCTGTGTTTTTTATTTATTTAAAAGTAGGGATAAATTAAAAGTAGTATTAATTTAAGATGGGGTTCCTTATACTGGACATTTGCTGAGTATATTTAAACGGTCACACTTTATTTTGATGGTCCGTTTGTTGAATTTAAGTTACATTGCAACTACTTCTCATTAGATTATAAGTAGACTGTTAGGTTGGGGTTAGTGTAAGTTGACATGTACTTGCAAAGTTTCTTATAGTCAGTTAAATGTCTGTTGAATGTCAGTATCTACAGATATTAAGCAGACAGTCTACTAATACTCAAATGGACCATCAAAATAAAGTGTTACCTTTTAAACTCCATTTGTTTGCTGCCCGTTGCTGATAATAGCTTTTTATTTCTCTAGTTTGTGTCTTTTTGCCAGTGTTGCCAGATTGGAAATGTCAAAGTATCACACCCGAACCTCAAAATTATCGTATTTGGAGGTATATTATCGTACACGAGCCAATGGAGAGCATACAGCGATTATCTAGACACATATCGCTTCGACACAACGTGCAAATTACCACAACACATTAAAAAAAAAACAATAAATAAAAGTAAAACTAGGCGTACTTAGTGCTCAAATCAGATTTTTTTTTTTCTCAGATCAGATTGTTTTGCAAAGCTGTTCACACTGCTGTTATAAATGTGGCCAATACCAGATTTACAATGTGAACAGATCATGGTCTTAAACTGACCCGCATGCGCGAAAGTGCAGTTACGGACAGCACAGAATGTCTAATTATCCACACAATGTGTATACTGAAGCACGTTGTCATGTTTAATATAATTATTGCCCCTTTCACAGACAACCGTGGTGTATTTGATGAACTGTAAAGGGTTGTTCTGCTGCTGCTAATGTGTATTTGAAAACTAAATTAAGTCTCTTATGATCGAAAACACTGATCATTTGTGATTTATGACAACCGCGGTGCGCGTCTATCTGACTGATTTTAAGGAATTATTATAATTATAAAAACAGTATGTGAGAAGTACCCGGATGACCTACTACTTGCAGCAAGATAGGCTACGCTGTCCCATGATACACCACGAGAGAAATCATGAATGGCAGTGAAGCTGGTTTTTCCACATGACCATGAAAAATGGCAGATGTGGTACAGTATTTTTTCTATCGGTCGAGTAGTAAAGACAAATCCAGTTCTACTGAGTAGTAGAGATGCGCGGTTGGCGGTTACAGCCACGGACTCCGCGGATAAACCGCAGATCGGGCGGATGACGTGACGAAAAATAATATTTTAATTAAATTTGGGCGGGTGGCGGGCGGTTGTACCAAAAAATTGTACAGTACAGTGCGTTTAATTTAGGCTGTGTATTTATTTTTGTTCCTGTGCGCCGATTGGAGACGGAGTTCACTGCTGATATTCTGCGAGCTTTATAGGGTGCTTCTCATTTCTTACTTGTGCATCCTCATTTCCTTTCCTTGCTTTCTTTCCTTGTGTCTTAACTCCACTCCTCTGGGATGCGAGGGAAGGACGCAAGGAAAAGACTCGAGGACCGAGGAATCGAATCAAGTGAAAAGACACGTCCTCGTATCGTTTAGCGTCACTTCAAAGCGTCGTCAATTAATGCTGGATGTGGCTTGAACATTTGGATTAACTACATGTCTACATTAAAGTCTTATTCTCTAATAATCAATAAAGAAACATTCATTTAATAATAAAAAGGGAATAAGCCATTCAAATAAAGAGCCCAATCAGCAGATGGCGGGCGGGTGCGGTTTTAAAAATTGGTCAAAAATGTTGGTGCGGATGGATGGCGGACGGATGATGAGTTTTGTGATGCGGTTGCGGATGAAATAAAAGCCCATCCGCGCATCTCTACTGAGTAGTAGCCGATTTTGGACGCAGCCAATATGTTTTATTCTGAGATACATCTATAATATTTTGGAGCAGTAAATATGTCAGGCTAAATAATTCAAGTGAATCATTGACTTCTATCTGCATTAGTTTCAAAAACACAGATGTCTTTACAATTTAAAACGGCAACTTTGGATATTTTTCTTTGGAGATTTTCTGCTGGACATATTCTTGTCCTAAACAAAACAAACTAAAATCGTACACATACCTTAGGAACGATATAACAGAGAAATTGTGGCGGTTTTAAAACCTTGACTTTTCCAAACCGCAGTATACCTTGAAAACGATTATCCTAATCCTAACAAACTTTACAAATGTACACTTATTTATTCACCTTTCATATGATGTACAAATCTAATTTTTTATAAAACAGTGTTATTATATATAGAGTGCTCTTTACTCACAGCAAACAAGAACTAGAAAACATGTAATAGTTCACTGAAAGCACATACCTCTGAGCTAATATTTGTTTCAATGCACATTTGAGTTGCGGTTTTCTGTCAGACACAAAGTGATATTATTTCTAAGGTGTCCTTATTGTTAGGCCTGTCACAATAATCAATATATCGACTTATCGTACAACACATGGACATGACCTCAATAATTTTGGGTGATGCAATATATAATCGCCCATACATAAAAAAAAAAAATTCTGCAACATTTCAGCTGATTGCACAATCTCTCTATCTCTATTGGAGGTGTCGGTGTCAGTATGGTTAAAAAAAACGCTATAGTATTTACCATAAATGACTAAAGTATATTTTGATGTGGGTGCCTGACAACTGAAAATAGATCTGGTAGCAGATATCGCAGCCTCTCTTACTTTTTACCTTGCATTTTTCTTGTTAACATTTATTATTATTTGTTTAGGATATGCGTTTTCACATTTTGAGTCTAATGCCTAATCATTAAATTATTAAAATGACTAAATTAAATTAAATATTCTTAAGAACAAATATGACGTGTTCTTTTAAAGAGTGTGCTTGCGTTATGATGCTTAAATATTGCCATTCTAGCATTATATAATGAGTGGCCTAAAATGGTCTTAAAATGACAATAATATTGTTTATCGTGATATATTTTGGTGCAATATATCGTACAACAAAAAATAGATATCGTGACAGGACTATTGTTCTTGTCCATCCACTAGCTGCAAACAATGACCATCTTTTAAAGCTACAAGATACCACCTTAAAATTATTTATTTGCCATTTAATAGTGCTCTAAAAGCCCCATGGTGTAGGATGTGGTGAGACACAAACTGAATAATCATATATTATTTACTGAAAATCTTGACCTCTCCTGTGTGCATTCAGCGGTGCATAAAAGCGGCGATACTGTCATTAAATAATTATACTATAATTATTTAATGATACCTTTTTGCTCACTTATGAAGTTCAAAGATGGTCACTGTTGGCTAAAATGCAGGTCAAATTTGGTGCTTGTACAAAACAACTCGTCAGTGCTGTGTGTATATACAGTGAAATTGGTAAAGTAAGAGCCAAACATTAATGTAGCTTAATAGAGATGCTGCAACTTACAGTCCACACTTTTCACAGTGTTTCTTTTTTATTTTTCTTCTTATTTTAGTTTGGCGGAAATATATATACACTCACTGGCCACTTTATTAGGTACACCTTACTAGTATCAGGTTGGACCCCTTTTGCCTTCAGAACTGCCTTAATCCTTCATGGCAGAGATTCAAGAAGGCGCTGGAAATATTCCACAGAGATTTTGCTCCATATTGACATGATAGCATTATGCAGTTGCTGCAGATTTGTCGGCTGCACATCCATGATGCCAATCTCCCGTTCCACCACATCCCAAAGGTGCTCTATTGGGTTGAGTTCTGGTGACTGTGGAGGCCATTTGAGTACAGTGAACTCATTGTCATGTTCAAGAAACCAGTCTGAGATGATTCACGCTTTATGACATGGAGCGTTATCCTGCTGGAAGTAGCCATAAGAAGATGGGGACACTGTGGTCATAAAGGGATGGACATGGTCAGCAACAATACTCAGGTAGGCTGTGGTGTTGACACAATGCTCAATTGGTACTGCTGAGCCCAAAGTGTGCCAAGAAAATATCCTCCACACCATTACACCACCACCACCAGCCTGAACCGCTGATACAAGGCAGGATGATCCATGCTTTCATGTTGTTGACACCAAATTCTGACCCGACCATCTGAATGTGGCAGCAGAAATGGAGACTCCTCAGACCAGGCGACGTTTCTCCAATCTTCTACTGTCCAGTGTTGATGAGCCTGTGTGAATTGTAGCCTCAGTTTCCTGTTCTTAGCTGACAGGAGCGGCACCCGGTGTGGTCTTCTGCTGCTGTAGCCCATCTGCCTCAAGGTTGGCCGTGTTGTGCGTTCAGAGATGCTCTTCTGCAGACCTCGGTCGTAACGAGTGCTTATTTGAGTTACTGTTGCCTTTCTATCAGCTGGAACCAGTCTGGCCATTCTCCTCTGACCTCTGGCATCAACAAGGCATCTGCGCCCCCACAGAACTGCGGCTCAATGGATATTTCCTCTTGTTCGGACCATTCTATGTAAACCCTAGAGATGGTCATGCATGAAAATCCCAGTAGATCAGCAGTTTCTGAAATACTCGGACCAGCCCGTCTGGCACCAACAACCATGTCACGTTCAAAGTCACTTAAATCTCCTTTCTTCCCCATTCTGATGCTCAGTTTGAACTGCATCAGATCATCTTGACCATGTCTACATGCCTAAATGCGTTAACAAGCAGTCGAACACTGCTGAGTGTTCATTGCCCACAGAACAAACCTCAGAACAAATTCACTGAACTTGTCTAGTTAACCTAATTAACCAAGCTAAGCCTTTAAATTGAAAATTTAGCAGATTATTAACATTTTTAGCAGTAGTACTCATCCGTCTGTTCATGCTAGCATGATTTTAACACATTTAATATGTTGCTAGTAGTATGTTTCAACATGGTTGCATGAATAAACATGTTAGCATTTCTAGCACATCTGAAGTTTTAGCTGTTGTTAACTTTTTAATATGTTAGCTATTGCTACCTTAAAATGGTAAGTTGCTAGCAGATTTCTAGCAGGCTTTTACTGTATTAACACTTATATTATCATGTTACTTGTGTTTTTAGCACATTGCTAATTGATTTTAGCTGTTGCTAGCAGATTATTAACATTTTTAGCAGTAGTACTCATCCATCTGTTCATGCTAGCATGATTCTAGCACGTTTAATATTTTGCTAGTAGTATGTTTCATGAATGTTGCATGAATAAACATGTTAGCATTTCTAGCACATCTAAAGTTTTAGCTGTTAGCTATTGCTACCTTAAAATGGTATATTGCTAGCAGATTTCTAACAGGTTTTTACTGTATTAACACTTATATTATCATGCTACTTGTACTTAATGTACTTTTAGCACATTCCTAATTGATTTGAGCTGTTGCTAGCAGATTATTAACATTTTTGGCAGTGGTTGGCACTTTTTTAGCATGTTTTTTATATGTTGCTAGTAGTATGTTGAATGAATAAACATGTTAGCATTTCTAGCACATCTAAAGTTTCAGCTGTTGTTAGCGTTTTAATTTAACCCTGTATATAAATGCTCTTTCTTCATTAAAGTAATTCGATAGATTAGTTTGCTATCAGTCTGAGCAGATCGTGTTGCTGAAGGATCAGTATTGTGCGTCTTAGAAACAAACAGAAGCAGTTTTCTGTGCGTCTGACCCATATTTCCAGTGCTGTTCTCCGGGGGGCTCTGCTCCTGATGGGGGGTCTGTCTGCCATAAGCTGCCATAAATATTTAATTCGCATGCTTTGTAAGTAAGTGTGTTTTCCAGCACTCGTCTCCTACGTTCACCGTCTATCTTTCTGCTTCTGTCTGTCCTCATGTTATATCTGTAATATCTATTAAATCATATCCTTATATTATATTTTATCCTTATATTGCATGAAGTGATAATCTGTATATCTTCTTGTGTTATGTATCGCAAAAACTGTTTAAAAGTGCTGCGTGTTTGATGCATGCATATATATATATATATATATATATATATATATATATATATATATATATGCATATAACATTTTATGTATTTTTTTATTTTATATTTTAGTTAATTTAGTTCATTTTGATTTAATTGAATTAATTTTTTTTAAAAATTAATTAACTTTAATTTAATAAAATTCTATTCTATTTATTTTAATTATTTTACTTTATATTTTATTTAATATTTTATTTAATGTTTTATTTAATGTTTTAATTTAATTTTATTTAGTTTTTTATTTTATGTTTTAGTTATTTAATTCATTTTAATTTAATAAAATTGTGTTTAATTTAATTACTTTATTTAATATTTTATTTATTATTTTATTTTATTTAGTTTTTTATTTTATGTTTTAGTTAATTTAATTCATTTAAATGTAATAAAATTGTTTAATTTAATTATTTAATTTTATATTTAATTTTATATTACATTTAATGTTTAATTTAATTTATTCTTTTATTTAATTTCGTTTTTTTTATTTTTTGTTTTAGTTAATTTAATTCATTTTAATTTAATCAATTTATTAACATTTTAATTTAATTCATTTTAATTTAATAAAATTCTGTTTAATTTAATAAAAAAATGTATTTAATGTTTAATTTAATTTATTATTTGATTTTATTTATTTTATTTTTTGTTTTAGTTAATTTAATTTAGATTCTTTTTTATTTTAATCTAAATTTAAATTTGAATTAAAATTGTGTTTTTTATTTTAATTTTGAATAATTTTTTTATTATTAAATTTGTTTTAAATTTGTTTATTTTATAGTATTTATTTTAAAAAATTTTAATTGTTTGTGCAAGTGAATCGTGTATCTTTTATGTATTTTTTTTTGCATTGTGCAAAAAAACACACACTTGTTTGTCAAAATTGTGTGTCATTTGCTTTGGTTTTATGCAGATATATTTTAATAATTCATTCATTCATTCATTTTCTTTTCGGCTTAGTCCCTTTATTAATCCGGGGTCGCCACAGCGGAATGAACCGCCAACTTATCCAGCATTTGTTTTACGCAGCGGATGCCCTTCCAGCCACAACCCATCCCTGGGAAATATTTTAATAATATATCTGCATAATAAATGCATGATTAATATACACAAAAAACAGCTATATTAAAAGACACATCAAACATGCAGCTTTTGAACAGTCATTTTAATACATCTCTTAACAGTCTTATAATATCACCTCAGTGTTAATAATACATGTAAAAAATGTGCATGAAGACGAAGCAGCGTTTAAAACACTGTAATATAAACTATGAGGGATCAGAAAAGCGAGTTAAAAAGCGCCGAGGGAGATTTTCCAGAGAGCTCTGCTGCAGTTTGTTATGATGTTTTGTGCATATGGTGTGTAAGAGCAGTGGTGTGAAAACACTGTCTGGTGTATATGTGTGTGTCAGGTGTGTGTGTGTCTGGCACAGTTGTTGGTGTAAATACAAACAGCATCACATCTAATCCTGCTGTTCTGGAGTCTCCTGCTGGTGTCAATAAAATGTTTTGAGCACCACCAGTGCTCTGGATCGTGTCGGTCCTATAAACTAGCTTTATAATTTCCTTCCAATTTGTTTTACATATGATTTTTTGATGATGCAACTTTAATGCCTCATTCATTCATTTACCTTCAGCTTCAGTCCCTTTATTCATCAGGGGTCATCACAGTGGAATAAACCGCCAACTTATGGATGCCCTTCCAGCTGCAACCCAGTACTGGGAAACACCCATACACACTCATTCACACACATACATTAGGGTCAGTTTAGTTCATCAATTCCCCTATAGCGCATGTGTTTGTCGAGGAAACCGGAGCACCCAGAGGAAACCCACACCAACACGAGGAGAACATGCAAACCCCACACAGAAATGCCAACTGACCCAGCTGGGACTCAAACCAGTGACCTTCTTACTGTGAGGTGACAGTGCTAACCACTGAGCCACCAAGCTATTTTCATTCATTCATTCATTTTCTTTTCGGCTTAGTCCCTTTATTAATCCGGGGTCGCCACAGCGGAATGAACCGCCAACTTATCCAGCATTTGTTTTACGCAGCGGATGCCCTTCCAGCCACAACCCATCTCTGGGAAACACATCCACACATTCTCATTCACACACATACACTATGGACAATTTAGCCTTACCCAATTCACCTGTACCGCATGTCTTTGGACTGTGGGGGAAACCGGAGCACCCGGAGGAAACCCACACAACCACGGGGAGAACATGCAAACTCCACACAGAAATGCCAACTGGCCCAGCCGGGGATCGAACCAGTGACCTTCTTGCTGTGAGGCGAACGTGCTACTCACTACGCCACCGTGGCACCTAATTTAATTAATTATTTAATTTAATTAATTTTTTTATTTTATGTTTTAGTTAATTTAATTAATTTTAATTTAATAAAATTGTGTTTAATTTAATATTTTATTTTATATTTTATTTAATGCTTTAATTTATTATTTTATTTTTAGTTTTTTATTTTATGTTTCAGTTAATTTAATTTATTTGAATTTAATTCATTTTAGTTTAATAAAATTGTGTTTAATTTAATTATTTTATTTTATATTTTAATGTTTAATTTAATTTATGATTTTATTTTATTACATTTTTTATTTTATGTTTTAGTAATTTTAATTAATTTTAATTTAATGAATTTAATTTAATTTTTTATTTAATTCATTTTAATTTAATAAAATTCTGTTTAATTTAATTTAATTTATTTTATTTTATTTTTTATTTAATGTTTAATTTAATTTATTATTTTATTTTATTTAGTTATTTTGTCTTGTTTTATTTACCTTTTTGCCTTGCGGTTTTCGTGCGGGCCGTGGTACACTGGACCAGCTCTATACCCTCACCAGGGTGCTCGAGGGTTCGTGGGAGTATGCCCAACCAGTCCACATGTGTTTTGTGGACTTGGAGAAGGCATTCGACCGTGTCCCTCGTGGCATTCTGTGGAGGGTGCTCTGGGAGTATGGGGTCAGGGGCGCTCTGTTAAGGGCCGTCTCGTCCCTGTATGAACAAAGTAGGAGTCTGGTTCGCATTGCCGGCAATAAGTCAGACTTGTTTCCAGTGCATGTTGGACTCCGGCAGGGCTGCCCCTTGTCACCAATTCTGTTCATAATTTTTATGGACAAAACTTCAAGGCGCAGCCTTGGGCTGGAGGGGGTCTGGTTCGGGGACCACAGGATTTCATCTCTGTTATTCGCAGACGATGTTGTTCTGTTGGCTTCATCGAACATGGACCTTCAGCATGCACTGGGGCGGTTTGCTGCCGAGTGTGACGCGGCTGGGATGAGAATCAGCACCTCCAAGTCCGAGGCCATGGTGCTCCACTGGAAAAAGGTGGTCTGCCATCTCCAGGTTGGAGGAAAGTCCTTACCCCAGGTGGAGGAGTTCAAGTATCTTGGGGTTTTGTTCACGAGTGAGGGAAGGATGGAACGTGAGATTGACCGGCGGATTGGTGCAGCGGCAGCAGTAATGCGGTCGATGTACCGGTTCGTTGTGGTGAAGTGGGAGCTGAGCCGAAAGGCAAAGCTTTCGATTTACCAGTCAATCTACGTTCCTACTCTCACCTATGCTCATGAGCTCTGGGTCATGACCAGGGCCAGACGGAATCTGCGGACATTTTTTGCTATTTCTGCGGAGTCTTTTGTTAAAAATCTGCGGATTTATGCGGAATGATTTTAGGATTATCATAACTAAAAATTTAATATATGAAATAAAAAGTAATAACTTTTTGACCTATATTTAATGTTTACAATGTGAATCCAATTATACCCACTTTATTTAATAAACAAAGCAAGTCTCTCGTATAAAATCACTTGTAAAAGACAGAAAATAGTACTTTACAAACTGTGTTGTAAATAAACCATATGAATATTTTCATAATAATCAATATTTTTACTGGAATTAATTTGAAAACTGAATAAATATGCATTTACACACATTTACACAAGTAAATAAACAGAATCAATGATGGGCTCAAAATCTGTGGAAATCTGCGGAATTCTGCGCGCGCAGATTCCGTGTGGCCCTAGTCATGACCGAAAGAACAAGATCTCGGATACAAGCGGCCGAAATGAGTTTCCTTCGCAGGGTGGCAGGGATAGGGCAGGGATAGGGTGAGGAGCTCTGTCACCCGGGAGGAGCTTTTAGTAGAGCCGCATCGAGAGAAGTCAGCTGAGGTGGCTCGGGCATCTGTTTCTGGTGCCTCCTGGACGCCTACCTAGGGAGGTGTTCCAGGCATGTCCCACCGGGAGGAGGCCTCGGGTAAGACCCAGAACACGCTGGAGGGACTATGTCTCTCGGCTGGCCTGGGAACGCCTCGGGATCCCCCCGGAGGAGCTGGAGGAAGTGTCTGGGGAGAGGGAAGTCTGGGGTTCTCTCCTAAGACTGCTGCCCCCGCGACCCGGCCCCGGAAAAGCGGAAGAAAATGAATGAATGAATGAATGAATGAGTTATTTTGTGTTTTAGTTAATTTAATTTAGTTCAATTTTATTTTGTTTTAATCTACTTTAAAATTTTGTGTTGTTGAACAGCTCCGCGAGAATGTGAGGAAGACGAGTTTCACTGTCAGAATGGCTACTGTATCCGCAGCCTGTGGTACTGCGATGGAGACAATGACTGTGGAGACAACAGTGACGAACAGTGCGGTAAAGCTCTTTTACTCTGCTCTCAGGATCACTTCGAGTTTGGAGCCTTGAACACTTGAATATGCTTTTAAAAAGTGCAAGTTGTGCCACCGGTTGTTCTTGCAGAATTAAAGCCGACAAGTTTATCAGCTGTTGTATAAGACTGAAGGGCTTTATTCTGCTAAAACAACCAACTAGATGTACATTATCCCGCTTATGACACAAAACTACTCTATTAAGGCTCGTGCACACCAGGATACTCTTGCTCATGATTTTCAGTGATGCTTAATGCCTCGTGATCATGCACACCATAAAAGTACATGTGAAATACTTAATTTTAATTTAAAAAACTAATTTAATTTGGAAACATGCTTAAATATGCTATTAAAAGTGCAAAATCTAATGTAAGGGATAATGCACATCCAGCCGGTTGTTCTTGCAGAATTAATGACACTATTAATTAATGACATTAATGCAATATGTTGTGATCGACCAATCAGATTCAAGTATTCTAGAGAGCCGTGTAATAAGTAATAAAAATAAAGCACACTATACATCATCAATAATGATTTTAATCACTGATGTGATGACTTCTGTATCAAAGTATATGTAAAGTACTTGATTTGAATTTTAAATGGAGTGTGATTTTAAATGCGCTGTCCTTTATATGCTCTCATTAAATATTTCTGCAGTAACAGCTGTGCAGGCCTTATGCTTTCTAGCCATCGGGTTGAAGTATAAAATATTCATCTGAAGTTTACGATTCAAGGTTGCCTTGTTCTTCAAGCTCTACAAGCATGCCTTTGCAACTTATGGATTTTTTAAAATAATTATATAAAATAAATGTGGATTTATGTGTTTATTCTTATCAATTTGTATTCAAAATCTTCAAGCGGACATGTTGCAAAATATACTATATTTGTGTTTTTTTTATATATGTATATAGTTCTGATCAGTTTTCTGTAGTCATACACTACACTTCAATGCACACATCTAAGGCTGTTTTTGTGCATGTTTGTGTGTGTGTTCAGATAAGAGGAAGTGCTCTGATAAGGAGTTCCGCTGCACTGATGGAAGCTGCATCGCTGAACACTGGTACTGTGACGGAGACTCCGACTGCAAAGACGGAACTGATGAAGAGAACTGCCGTGAGTTCATTTTGGCTTAATCACTGCTCTTATTCAGCACATTTGCTCTTATTATCGCATACCTTCATGGCTTCTTAGTTCCTTCTTAATTCCTTCCTTCATTTTTAGTTTCTTTCATTTATTCATTCCTTCCTTCATTTTTTAATTCCTTCTGAATCCCTTCCTTCCTTCCTTAATTCCGTCTTTCCTTTCTTCATTCATGCATTCCTTCCTTCCTTAATTCCTTTCTTAATTCGTTCTGTCCTTTCTTTATTCCTTCATGCCTTCCATTCTTCAGTAATTCCTTCCTTCCTACTTTTCATGCTGCCATGCATTCATTCATTCCCTCCTTCCTTCCTTCCTTTCGTCCTTCCTTCATTCTTGCATTTATTCCTTCCTTAACCTTCTTTCCTTTTATTCCTTCATGCCACCCATCCTTTCCTCCTTCCTTTCTGCGTTCATTCTTTCCTTAATTCCTTCTCTCCTTCCTTTATTTTTTCATGCGTTCCTTCTTAATTTTTTTTCATTCCTGTCTTCATTCATTCATGCATTCATTCATACCTTCCTTCCTTGCTTTCTTCATTCATGCCTTCCTTCCCTTCTTCCTTCCTTCCTTCCTTCCTTCCTTCCTTCCTTCCTTCCTTCCTTCCTTCATTCATTCATTCATTCATTAATATATTCATTCATTCATTCATGTCTGCCTTCATTCATTCATTCATGCATTCCTTCATGCCTTCAATAATTAATTAATCAATCCATCAATCAATCAATCAATCCATTCATTCATTCATTCGTTGTCCTTCTCCTTTATTTATTGCTTCGTGCCTTCCATCCTTCCTTAATTCCTTCCTACTTTCTTTCATGTATTCATGCCTTCCTTACTTCATTCCTTCATTCGTCATGCATTAATTCATGGCTTCCTTCCTTCCTTCCTTCATTCATATATTCATTCATGCCTTCCTTTATGCATTCATTCTTACATTCATTCATGCCCTCTTTCCTTCCTTCCTTCCTTCCTTTCATTCATTCATTCATTCATTCATTCGTTGTCCTTCTCCTTTATTTATTGCTTCGTGCCTTCCATCCTTCCTTAATTCCTTCCTACTTTCTTTCATGTATTCATGCCTTCCTTACTTCATTCCTTCGTTCATTCATGCATTAATTCATGGCTTCCTTCCTTCCTTCATTCATATATTCATTCATGCCTTCCTTCATTCATTCATTCTTACATTCATCCATGCCCTCTTTCCTTCCTTCCTTCCTTCCTTTCATTCCTTCATTAGTTCCTTCATTCCTTAATTCCTTCTCTCTTTTCTTTGTTTCGTGCCTTCCATTCTTCCTTAATTCCTACTTGCCTTCTTTCATGCATTCATTCATGCCTTCCTTCCTTCCT
>CAIGQQ010037913.1:972745-991775 GCA_903798035.1 Danio albolineatus | reverse complement strand
CAGCTTTGATATTAATGAGTTTTTTGGGTTCATTGAGAACATGGTTGATGTTCAATAATAAAATAATCCTCAAAAACCCAACTTGCCTAATAGTTCTGCACTCCCTGTATTGTTCAGCTCTACTTTAATTCTTTTTTTTTTTTTTGTAGTTTTGCTGAAACGTACAAACAATTTATGAATGAAAATAGACACTGGGATTATTTCAAGCATTCGCTTTTAAAATATTGCACATATTTAAGATATTTGTGCGTGTTTATTTCTGTGCCACATTAAAAATCATTAGTAAAACGCACTGGCGCCCTCTACCTGCACTATACTGCACCTGCAGTCACAGCACAGTTTCATTATTTCTTTCGGAAATCAAAAGTATGATGAACACACGATGCTTAAAAGATGTTTAAATCCAACACTAGAAGTGATCGTCTAAGTTTCAGGTCTGGAAAATGTGGAATGGACAGTATATCTGCCTTTAAAGGGGCAGTTCACCCCAAAATTTGAACGTTGTCATTATTTGTACACTATCTGACCAAAGTCTTGTCATTGATCTCAGTTGTAGAGCATCAAATAATAACTTGACTTCTAGTTGATCATTTGTAAAAGTGGCAGAAGGTGGATTTTTCTGATGAATCATCTGTTGATCTGCATCCCAATCATCACCAATACTGCAGAAGACCTACTAGAACCCACATGGACCAAGATTCTCACAGAAATCAGTCAAGTTTGGTGAAGGAGACATCATGGTTTGGGGTTACATTCAGTATGGGGGCGATGAGAGATCTGCAGAGTGTCTGCAACATCAACAGCCTGAGGTATCAAGACATTTGTGCTGCCCATTACATTACAAACCACAGGAGAGGGCAGATTCTCCAGCAGGATAGCGCTCCTCATACTTCAGCCTCCACATCAAAGCTCCTGAAAGCAGAGAAGGTCAAGGTGCTCCTGGATTGGCCAGCCCAGTCACCAGACATGAACATTATTGAGCATGTCCGGGGTAAGATGAAGGAGGAGGCGTTGAAGATGAACCTAAAGACTCTTGATGAACCCTGGGAGTCCTGCAGGAACACTTTCTCTGCCATTCCAGATGACTTTTAATGCGTTATTGGAGTCATTGCAGAGATGTGTGGATGCAGTCCTCCAAGCTCATGGGAGTCACACACAATATTTATTCTGTCTCCACTGCAGCATGACTTCATATTCTATACTGGACATTATTTCTGTTCAGTGACGAGACTTTAGTCTAAGCTGAGTCAGATCGCACTGTCCTCATGAAATCATTAATAATCAAGACATAATCATATTTTATTGTGGTAAAATCAGTGTAATCTAGAGGCCTTTGCCTTTCATGTTAGCCACGTCTGATGCCAAATGATCAACTAAAAGTCAAGTTAATATTTGTTGTTCCTAAAACTTGCATAGGCAACAAGACTTTTGTCAGGTAGTGTATCGTGTGCTGCCTCTTTAAGAGCAGTTCTGATTTACCATTACACTTTCATTATCATTCTCTTTATTCTCATTTAATACATAACAAGTGTAAGTTTATGCCAATAATTACTAAAAAGCATCTAAAGTAAACAATTAAATTTTCAGATATTAAATGGTCCATTTTTATTTATTTATTATTCTTAATTTGTATTTTTTGTCAGAAACTCCTCCATGTGCGCCCGATCAGTTCTTGTGTGGAAATGGCCGCTGTATTGGTCAGCGTAAGGTCTGTAATGACGTCAAGGACTGTGAAGATGGAACAGATGAACATCCACACCAGGACTGCCGTGAGTCTTCAACACACCGTTATACATGTGTAACATGAGCAAGGGATAATTGATTCAGTTCAATTCAATTTATCTTTATTTCTATTGGGTTATTACAATGTAAATTGTGTCAAAGCCGCTTAACATAGGAGTTCTAGTAGACTGAAACCGTGTCAGTCCAGTTTTCAGAGTTAATGTTCATTGTGGTTTAATTTTCACTGCTGAAAGTCCAAACACTGAAGAGCAAATCCATCGATGCGCAGCTCCACAAGTCCCGAATCAAGCAAGCCAGTGTCGAGAGCGGTGAAGAACAAAATTCACCAATTGACGAAAGCGAAGGAAAAACCTTATAATAATTATTATGCACACCCATTACACTGCTCTAGGAATACTTGATTCTGATTGGTCAATCATGATATTCCAATGTATGTTATTCCCAATAACAACCAATTAAACGATGAAAGAAATTATGCAAAAACTTAATAATTATGCGCAGCCAACTTGCATTATTTTCTATTATTACTAGTCTCTTTGAAATACATTACAATTCAACTAATAACACTGGGCCATTGAATTAGTTAGGCCTAATTGACGATGGGCTGTTGAATTGTTAGAAAATAATGCACACCCAAGGTGGTGATGTGGTCACGGTGTGCTGATGAGTGTAGTACACTCTGGAATACACTCTGCGCTCTGCAATATTTCATTCTGATTGGTCAATCACAAAATTCCAATGTATGTTATTCCCAGATAACAACTGATTAAACTAATTGCACATTCTCATCTGGGCCATTGCATTAGTAAATAATAATTGGATGGGATGTTAAATTATAAAAAAATAAATAAATAAATGCACCGTTGAGGTCTCTTCCACATCTCATCCAAACACTTCTGTTGTGATTTCTGACTGTTGTAGCTGTGAAATAACTCAAGTCATTCAGCGGAGTGATATGGAGCTGAAATGTGCTCAAAACCTGCCGGAACTACTTTAGCTGTGTTAGTGCTGACCAAACGTTAATCGCATCCAAAGCAGTTTTTGACATCATTTAAATGCTTATATTTAAGAAAATGTTTATTTATATTTAGATATAAAATATATGTGTATATGATACAAATGATATATACATTTATGTATCTATAACAAAATAGTTTCGCATAGTTTTGTTTTTATGTATGTGTGTGTATTGCATATATATATATATATATATATAGCACACACACATATATTATATCAAAACATACTTTAATTTTGGAAGCGATTCATTGCAATTAATTTTTGCCCAGTGCTAAGATGTGTGTTTATCTGAAAATAACTGCACACTTTAGAGTGCTCATCAGCCAATCAGAATCAAGCATTTCAAATAGTATATTACATAATATTAGAGGTGGTGATTCCTCTGCAATTGATCACTCATTGAGTTGTGTGTCGGTGTGTGTTTTACAGGCTCCAAATCAAGCGACGAGAACTGTAATGTGAACAATGGCGGCTGCTCGCAGAAGTGCCAGATGTCTCGGGGTCTGGTGCAGTGCACTTGTCACACCGGATACACTTTAACAGCGGACCACAAGACCTGCAGAGGTGAGGAAATGGCAGAGGACACTCAATAAATGAGGAGAGAGACTTCAGAAACTAGCAGAACTCTTTAGCTTCTTAAGTGTCATCATCCCGCCAACAGGACGCTTATGTTTACAGCTCATTCAGCATTTAAATCCTAATCGAATCATGACAAACTATATATCGCTGGAAAGGTCTAAGACTTCTGAATATATATTTTACCATTGTTTTTGGTACGCAGGGATGGTAATAGATTAAAACACATTTACTGTCACTCTACAACCTGTGGGACTATTTACGATTACATATTTAAACCATAATATTGTAGTCTAAATATAAAGCGTTCATGACAGACTATATGTCATTTGAAAGCTTAAAATGTCTACTTTCCATATCTGGTCTATCTTTCCATATCCATACACTGATTTTTGGTAGCTATTACTGAGTAGTGGTAATGTACTACTTTGCAAAAGGATGCTCATCAGAGTTGTAAAGCACTACTTTGCTACAGCAATCCACATGTAAAGTTTTGTTTTCGATTTTTAGAGGCTAAATTCAAATCAAACACCACCAAAACTTCCTGTATAACTTTAATTGTATATCTACTTTACTACAAATATCATCAAAAGTATGGAATAACACAGTTTCTCAAAACAAAGGGGGCGCCGTTATATGGTCATTAATGTAGACTGAATGTGGTCATATTTGGTACAACTAAATCTCGCTGAAAGCCTACTTATGAGATATCAATTTTAAATCTGGAATATTATTTTTAGATATTAAGCTTTGTCAATTTTAGGATAAAACATGATAGATAGATAGATAGATAGATAGATAGATAGATAGATAGATAGATAGATAGATAGATAGATAGATAGATAGATAGATAGATAGATAGATATAATTTGCAGATGATTTAATTGGTTGTTATCTGAAAATAACATACATTGGATTATTGTGATTGACCAATCAGAATCAAGTATTCTAGACCGCCGTGTTATAAATGCTCATATTGTTCAGCAGCTCATATTTATTTGTGTGTGTGTGTGTGTGTTTTCTGTGTGTGAGTGCAGATGTGGATGAGTGTGCAGATGACGGCTACTGTAGTCAAGGCTGTACGAACATCGAAGGAGGATTTCAGTGCTGGTGCGTTCAAGGTTATGAGCTCCGGCCTGATAAGCGCAGCTGCAAGGCTTTAGGTGAGGCTTACTCTCTGTTATTAACCCAAATATTGATGTTTGGCATTAGGGCTGCACAATATATCAGTTCAGCATCAATACTGCAATATGCACATCTGCATTGTGAAATGTGCAATGTTGGGGTATATGTTGGTGTTATAGACCAATTCAATGTGATGTCAGCGGCCCATGAACATTTCCTACGTGTCATCAAAATTTCAATAACTGCAACACGAGGCAATTCAATCATAACTTAATGTTAATGTCATAACATTATTTATCAATATGTACTATATATATATATATACTAAGCTGAAAAGAAAATAAATGAATGGAGATGAATTTTAGTGAATCATTTATACAATAAAGACTATGCTCCATAAAACCATGAAGCACTTTTTATTATTAATTCATTTATTCATTTTCATTTTTGCTTAGTCCCTTTATTAATCTGGGGTCGCCACAGCGGAATGAACCGCCAACTTATCCAGCATTTGTTTTACGCAGCAGATGCTCTTCCAGCTTCATTTAGTCTACTTAAATCCCCTATACCACATGTCTTTGGTCTCGGTTGTATTTATTTAGGATTGTAGTTTGTCTATTAAAACTTTTGCATGATTTACTTCCTAACAAAATCATATTCAAGCCATCTGGTGACTTCTATTCATATTGCAGGAAATCGTAATGTCAGCTTTTCCAACATCGTGCAGCCGTGTTTAGCGTTCAAGAAAGGCAGTTTAATTGTGTTTTGCATTCGTAGGTCCGGAACCAGTTTTGTTGTTTGCCAATCGGATTGACATCCGGCAGGTTCTTCCACACCGCTCCGAGTACACGCTGCTACTCAGTAATCTGGAAAACGCCATCGCGTTGGACTTTCATCACAGTCAGGAGCTGGTGTTCTGGTCTGACGTGACGCTGGACCGCATCATGAGAGCCAGTCTGAACGGCAGCAATGTGGAGGAGGTGGTGTCTACCGGTCTCGAAAGCCCAGGTACACATCATTGTCACAGTATGGTTATAGCATTGTACATATACAATATGCCACTTTTACCTCTGGCACCTTAATTTTGTTTTAAAGGGCCGTTATCATGCAACATTTTTTGGCCCATTTCCACTGAGTACAGTACGCTTCAGTTCGGTATGCTTTTATGGCCGTTTCCATCTTCAAAAAGTACCTAAAAGGGAACCGTACCATACCTGAAAAGGAGTTGGGAGGGAATGCTTAAGTAGCGAGCTTGAAGCCAGTGGTGCTGTCGGTAAGAACAGAGGTCCAGTCTAGTCACTCTATTTAGTAGTTGTATTTATTAAGTCAACAAGGATTTGTGCTCAGGAGAAAAGGTGTGTATGGCCCCATTTAGGCGCCACGGTGGCGTAGTGAGTAGCACGTTCGCCTCACAGCAAGAAGGTCGCTGGTTCGATCCCCGGCTGGGTCAGTTGGCATTTCTGTGTGGAGTTTGCATGTTCTCCCCGTGGTTGCGTGGGTTTCCTCCGGGTGCTCCGGTTTCCCCCAAAGTCCAAAGACATGCGGTACAGGTGAATTGGGTAAGCTAAATTGTCCGTAGTGTATGTGTGTGAATGAGAATGTATGAGTGTGTTTCCCAGAGATGGGTTGTGGCTGGAAGGGCATCCGCTGCGTAAAACAAATGCTGGATAAGTTGGCGGTTCAATCCGCTGTGGCGACCCCGGATTAATAAAGGGACTAAGCCGAAAAGAAAGCCGGCGTCTCCACAAACGCTCTTCCTTCTACGTCATTAAACCGTGGAGAAGTACCACACTGTTGCAAGTTTAATGACGTACGAAACGGAACGCCTTAATAAACCCGATCTGCCTGTTTACATGATAGTCGCATCGTCACATCTCCCATTTATATCTGATTATTTCCACATATGAAGGAGGCCTGAAACCCATCTCTGAATATCCCAATGCATGTTTTGTTTCAAATTTGGTCACATTTAACTGGCAGTGTAAATGGGGCCATACACACTGCAGATGGAAAGGTTAGTAATGTACATCTATACACCAGTATTTTTGCGTATAAAACATCTGTATTGTGAGAAGTGCTCCTCATATGTGAACAACCCGTACAGCTTTACTTTGAGCGAGATTTCCTCGAGTGAGAATAACGTCGACTGAAACTTTCTGTCGTACACCATTGGTGCCCTTTTGGCAGTGGAAATGCAAGCCTGATAAAAGTGACCCGTACTGAACCACTCAGTGAAAACGAACGTGTGTGTGTGTGTGCGTGTGCAGGGCTGGATTAAGGACACATTGGGCCCTGGGGCGATAGCAAAACCAAGGGCCCCCTTTTATTTTATTTTTTTTACCTCACCAAAAAAAAAAAATGTATGTTTAGGCCTATACAAAATGAAGTAATGACATGAAATGAACTTTAAAGTTTAAACAATCTGCAGAAATCAGCTAAACAAAAAACATTTGCAATACTTCCTCAATTAGTGCTTTATAATAAATACTTTAAATAGGGTTTTACCTTCAAAGAGTTTCTTTAGATCTTTAGCTGACCATAAATCCCTCATGATAGGATATCTTTAACAACCATGCTTCTATATATGCAATATATTGTGGTCCTTTGAGTTACAGAAAGATAGCATCCTTATTTTATTTTATTTATTTATTTTTAGAAATATTGTCTGATGAAAGCCAGCGCCAATATTTCATTGCTCCAGATTATTACTGTCGTTTTTATAAAAGGGGCAGAGTAAACATTCATTAGAAGTTTGCTTTGTAACTAGTACAGTTAGACACTTTAAAGCATAACCAAGTGTATTTACTTGATACATAGACAACGATAGACATGTTGATAACTGCTTGTGTAGGCTGTTTGATTTGTGCGCGCACTGTCTCGGTTGTGTGATGTAAGAATTGTGCGTGGGCTCGCCGAGTTTTTAAGTCAAGCTGTAATCGCTGTGCGGCTGAGACTGCACTTCAGTTATGAGTCCATTCATACGGTGGCCGAGAAAGGTTAACGCGCTGCAATTTAAGAAAGCACGCAATAACATGCAATAACAGAAAACAACAGCAAATTAAGATACGATCTTCATCATATTGACAGCACACCTGTTACAAATTCTCACAACACAAACAACGGAAGAAATGCGCTGCAAGTTATTGAAAACGCAACGGAAGAAAACGCGCAGCAACTTATTGAAAACACAACGGAAGAAAACGCGCAGCAACTTATTGAAAACACAACGGAAGAAAACGCGCAGCAACTTATTGAAAACGCAACGGAAGAAACGCGCTGCAAGTTATTGAAAACACAACGGAAGAAAACGCGCAGCAACTTTGAAAACACAAAGGAAATGTTTCAAGAGGACCCAAAAACATGACGGACACAGCTAAGATACAGATGTAGTTAATTTATTTAATAACGCAACATTTCAGTTGATAATTAATCATTAATTAGACTGATAATTTACAAAAGACAACGGAATCGTGTAATCAGGATAATAAAGACCACCTTTCAAAGACCACCAATCACTTCACTGAACAACAGTCACGGCGGGTCCGTTTCTCAGCTGGGTCCGTCATGTTTTTGGGTCCTCTTGAAAATTTTCCTTTGTGTTTTCACCAAGTTGCTGCGCGTTTTCTTCCGTTGTTGTGAGAATTTGTAACAGGTGTGCTGTCAAATTGATGAAGACCGTTTCTTAATTTGCTGGTGTTTTTGGTTATTGCATGTGCTTTCTTAAATTGCAGCGCGTTAACCTTTCTCGGCCACCGTACATTCAGCATGATTCCGCATATCCCTGCTTCTGTTATTACATGTACAAGTTAACCAGAGATGAAGACTGTTTGAATTTTATTTTTAGTTCTACGACGAGCTATGTTTAGCCTACCTTTGACTGAACGGTGCTCACGGTAATGTCAAAATAAGGGACTGTCCTGGGAAAATTGGACATCTGCTCACCCTTATGGGTGACTAAAACGGGGCTATTCAATATTCTGATTGGGCAACAGCCACTCTGAGCCTCAGTTTAGCACTGGCGTCACTGTTTTTGAACAGCTGCAAACCAAAAGGAATACACATTATCAACAAGAGAAAGCAGAACGCAGAGGCGTTCCCCGCGTCATAGCGCAAATTAATTCTTCAGCCAATCAAGGGCCCCCTTCTTCCATGGGCCCTAGGGCTTCAGCCACACCTTGCCTTTATGTTAATTCAGCCCTGCGTGCGTGCCTGTGCGCCCGCGTACATGTGTACATGCTTTGTGTTAATAAAGTGTTGTCGGCGCCTATAGCCTAGTGGTTAGTGCGTCGACACATAGCACCCAGGTGCTCGCGGCGACCCGAGTTTGATTCCCCGCTCGAGGACCTTTGCCGATCCTTCCCTTATCTCTGCTCCCCACACTGTCCTGTCTGACAATCTCCACTGTCCTATCAATAAAGGTGAAAACCCCTAAATAAAATAATAAGTAAATAAATAAAGTGTTAGTTATGTTGTTTTTCCAGTCGTTTTTGTAATAAATTTGTAAATAATAAAGAAATTTGGGAACAGATCTAACAGTGAATGTTTTCTCTGTAATAACGGTTGACAAATATCAACAAATCCTGTAATAAATGTTTTGTTCCTTTGATTGTTAGTAAATGCATGAGATTATGGCAGTCATAGTTTTCCTGAAAAGCGTATATTGCAGTTACATCATTATTATTATTTGTTCTTAAGGTGGTCTGGCCATAGACTGGATTCATAATAAGCTCTACTGGACCGACTCGGGAACGTCTCGTATTGAAGTGGCTAATCTGGACGGCACACACCGCAACGTGCTGCTCTGGCAGAGAATGGAGAAACCGCGGGCCATCGCTCTGCATCCCATCGAAGGGTAAATATATTACTCACGTTTCTACAGTATGCTGGAGTAATCTGGTGGACGTTCAGCACAAGCTATGCTCAATAAATATACCATTTACCATCCGAAAGTCACAGCGTGAACTTAAATATAGTATATTTAAAAAAAGTATACTTGCATATCGTAATCGGCAACTTAATTGCACCTAAGGATTGAACACATCACCTTTTAATACACATTTAGAAAGTGTTTTCGTCATGGTGTCACATAAAAAAGAAATACTTTAAAGCGCAAATGACTGTAAATCATTGTTTTAATAGGCTTTGAAAAGCTTTATGTAGATCTGCGGTTATTTGCATGCCGAATAACATACTAATGTACATGTAAAGGACTCATTTATTACAATGATTGATCATTTTTGTTTAAATGATGCAAATGTATTTTAATTGCCGCATGCTTTTGCGGTATTGCATGTAAAGTTTATTGATTTTAAATGCACCAAACACTTCCTTTCATTATTAAAATGTAGTTAAACACCACACATGGAGTATATTTAAGACCAGAGTATGTTACAATATAAATGTGCAGTTTTTTAGTTTATCATGAGTGCTCGTCAGCATATTCAGAAGTAGCTGTAAGCATATTTCATACAAGCATAAAGCAGAAATGTTATAACTGTATGTACTTTTTTGCATATGCATATATACATATATACATGTGTGTGTGTATATATATATATAGGAAAATTAAATATGAAAATATATGTAAATTTCCCAGAGATGGGTTGTGGCTGGAAGGGCATCCGCTGCGTAAAACAAATGCTGGATAAATTGGCGGTTCATTCCGCTGTGGCGACCCCGGTTTAATAAAGGGACTAAGCCGAAAAGAAAATGAATGAATGAATGAATATATGTAAATTATTTTGTGTTTTTCTATTGGTATTGGTATTTTATGTATATTTTTTTTATTTATATATACACTCACTGGCCACTTTATTAGGTACACCTGTCCAACTGCTTGTTAATAAAAGTTTCTAATCACATGGCAGCAACTCAATGCATTTAGGTGTGTAGATATGATCAAGATGATCTGCTGCAGTTCAGACTGAGCATCAGAATGGGGAAGAAAGGGGATTTGAGTGACTTTGAACGTGGCGTGGTTGTTGGTGCCAGACGGGCTGGTTTGAGTATTTCAGAAACTGCTGATCTACTGGGATTTTCACGCACAACCATCTCTAGAGTTTACAGAGAATGGTTCGAAATACTAAATATCCAGCGAGCGGCAGTTCTGTGGGCGCAGATGCCTTGTTGATGCCAGAGGTCAGAGGAGAATGGCCAGACTGGTTACAGCTGATAGAAAGGCAACAGTAACTCAAATAAGCACTCGTTACAACCGAGGTCTGCAGAAGAGCATCTCTGAACGCACAACACGGCCAACCTTGAGGCAGATGGGCTACAGCAGCAGAAGACCACACCGGGTGCTGCTCCTGTCAGCTAAGAACAGGAAACTGAGGCTACAATTCACACAGGCTCACCAACACTGGACAGTAGAAGATTGGAGAAACGTCGCCTGGTCTGACGAGGCTCCATTTCTGCTGCCACATTCAGATAGTCGGGTCAGAATTTAGCATCAATATCATGAAAGCATGGATCCATCCTGCCTTGTATTAACGGTTCAGGCTGGTGGCGGTGGTGTAATGGTGTGGGGGATATTTTCTTTGGGCCCATTAGTTCCAATTGAGCATCATGTCAACACCACAGCCTACCTGAGCATAGCTGCTGACCATGTCCATCCCTTTATGACCACGCACATGTCATAAAGCGTGAATCATCTCAGACTGGTTTCTTGAACATGACAATGAGTTCACTGTACTCAAATGGCCTCCACAGTTACCAGAACTCGATCCAATAGAGCACCTTTGGGATAGGGTGGAACGGGAGATTCACATCATGGATGTGCAGCCGACAAATCTGCAGCAACTGCGTGATGCTATCATGTCAATATGGAGCAAAATCTCTGAGGATTATCTCCAGTACCTTGCTGAATCAATGCCACGAAGGATTAAGGCAGTTCTGAAGGCAAAAGTGGTTCAACCCGGTACTAGTAAGGTGTACCTAATAAAGTGGCCGGAGAGTGTACATACACAATGTCTTTGCAAATCTTTTGCATGGGGATAATCATCCTCTCTTGTTGTTGTTGTTGTTGTTGTTCTGTATTAGTACTCAATGGTAAGCAGAGCATGAAAGCATTCTGGTGACTTCTGGCTAAACTTTGTAACTCAATTTGCCTCTAATCACAAAGCCTGTGCGAAGCGGTTATCCAGAGATTGTCACAAGGCTCGAGTTGCAGCCGACGCTCATCGTGGCTCTTTGTCATGAAGGACAAAGGCTTTTATCAAATCCGCTTGAGCTCTGAATTTCCAGCAAGATTCAGCTTGTGTGGCGGGCGAGCGGCTGAGTCTTACACACAGACACACGTGTGTTGTGTTGTGCTGCATGTGAATAGTAGCAAAAATCTGAGAGTTGCACTGTAATACTGCATCTAATACAATGGTTAGATGACATCTGATTGGTCAGATGCACTTTAATCTGATTATTCAGATGACTCTGTTCTACTGCATTCTTATTTGTCAGATGACTCTATTTAACTCTTCTCTGATTGGTCAGATGCACCTAATTTAATCTGATTGGTCAAATGACCCCATTCTATTGTGCTTTTCTTGATTGGATAAACCTGCTCCTACTCTGCTCTGATTGGTCAGATGATGCTATTCTACTGTGATCTGATTGGTCAGATGACCCTTTTATACCCTGCTATAATTGGGCAGATGATGACTGGTCAGTTGCCCCTACTCTAATCTGATTGGTCAGATGAACCTGCTTTAATCTGTTTGACAAAATGACGCTATTCAACTCTTCTCTGATTGGTTAGATACACCTGCTGTAATCTCATTGGTCAAACGACCCCATTCTATTGTGCTTTTATTAATTGGATAAACCTGCTCTGCTCTGATTGGTCCGATGACGCTATTCTACTCTAATCTGATTGGTCAGATGATGCTATTCTACTGTTATCTGATTGGTCAGATGACGCTATTCTACTCTAATCTGATTGGTCAGATGAACCTATTATAATCTGTTTGACCAAATGACGCTATTCAACTCTTCTCTGATTGGGTAGATACACCTGCTCTAATCTCATTGGTCAAATGACTCTTTAACACTGCTCTGATTGGTCAAATTACTCTTTTCAGCTGTGCTCTGATTGACTCGGTTTGTGTTGATTGGTCAAAACATGATGTCTATTATAATATCTAAATTTACGCTCTTCCTCAGCACAAAATGATACGATCAATGGCAGCTGTGTCATTTTTACTCAACTGTCCCACTCCTTGCAGAAGTGCATAACAGGCATACAGTAGATGATGTCTGCAGGCTGAAGACTGTACATTACGCATATTTGTTGTAAACCTGTGCCGGTTTGTGCTGGCTGTAAATCTGGAGTTGCTGATGACAATTTTCAGGCCGTTCAGAATCACTCTAGGAGACTATAACTCCAGTTAGATGCACTTTTAGGAGGCTGTATCTCGATTTACATGCACTTTAAAACTGCTGAGCTTTTTCATTTGGAAAAAAAACAACAACTGTGTTATACGGTAGAGAAAGGATAATGCCTGAAAATGTTTTAAAGAGCCTCTATTATGCATTATAAACGGTCATATTTTGGTTTTGGGGGTCTCCAATAATATTCTGAAATGCGTTAAAGGTCAAAAAACACTTTCATTGTCAGCGACCCCCATATAAATCGTTCAGTGATTTATTTGTCCCAAACCACTCCTTAGCACGATGCTAATCTGCGCTGATTGGTCCGATGACCCAGTCTATTGCGATTGGTAGACTGCGTTCAGCGTGAGACAGAGAGAAACGCCCATCACGGCTTATTAACACTGTTGAAGTAGTCCGAGTGCAGAGTGTATGTGTGAGTCCAATGCAGGAGTGCACTACAGCAGTGCAGTTAAACACCAGCATATGCTCTTTTCTTAACCACGACACACATTCAGTATTAATCCAGACAGCGGCTAAAGCTGAACTATTCTGAAGCTTGACTGCCGCATGTGTGTAGGAACAGCTGACAGTGGCCACAGCAATGACAAATAGAGATGGGCGGATCGATCCTGAAGTATCGATATTTTCGATACTGGGAATGTATCAAAAGTATCGATCCTTAAGTAAAAGTTTCTATCTTTTCTAGGGATTTTCTTACTGAGTAAAATATCTCAATAATTATAGCGCCACATATTATATAAATATTTACTTAAATAGGAACACGGATGGGAACTATAATATCCTTCCGCTGTATCTCCGCTAATGGGTCAGCGTTAGCTCACAGCTCAGTAGTACAGACACCACACACACACACCCAGCGCAGGTTGTAAAACTTTGGCAGAATCCTTTAAGGAATCCAGTCATTATCCAGCTAACCAGCGGGAATTATTTAACAAAAAGTGGAGTCGAGTTCAATACAGACAGCCAGTTTATATTAAGTTTTACCTGATATGAACACACAGCACACACTGTAAATATAATATGCTGAGGGGGAATCATTATATTTGATTATTTGTAATATTAATATGCCAAAGCTGATGGGTATTCCTACTCTAAACTCTGTCATTTATGTTATTTGTGTAAATTGGCATATATCAGATTTCTGTTACATTCACAGGGTTCAGAATAATAGACTGTAGACCACTCAAGTAAAGACTAAGTAGTTTAGTTTAAATAGTTTTAAATAAACTTGTTTATCAAATAAAATACAAAGTTTAGGTACACATAATAACTGGGAGAGATCTACTTTAACTAAACAAGGTTTCTGCAGTGCATTATTTTTCGTTATATATGGTGCCATGCATTTATAGTTCTGTTATTTAAATAAATGTAAAAAGAAATAATGTGTTTTGTGTTTAATTAAATAATAATAATAATGGTGATGATAATAATAATTATAATATTATAATAACAATTATATTATAATAATTATTATAATAAAGGTGAAAACCATTTTTTTAAAATCACAATAAAATATTTAATTAAAGTATTGGTATTGGTATCGATATGGACGATACTTGTCTTGAAATACTTGGTATCGTATCGGAAACAAAAATATTGGTATCGCCCATCCCTAATGACAAAAGAAGGACCGCGAGCTCACAAACGCATTTAAATCCGTAAACAAAGCAGCATGTGCCGCGTTATCAATGTGGTTTTAGACGTGATATGAGAATATAAAGAGTTAACCAGAGACAGCACAAGCCTCATGGAGCGATTACAAGTAACAAAACACAATTAAATACATAATGTGCAAGCTAGAGAAAACAAGGAGGCGACAATTTTAATCGCACCTAAGTTGCTTACACTTGTGAAATGGAGGAAGAAACCGGTCCATGAGCTGTGTACTGTAAAGTTCCAGTCCAGCTCTGACAGTCTCATACATCAATAGTCTTTTCTGATCCTTCCTTTAACTAACAAACGGCTGACGAATCCCCCATTGTAGGTGTGTAGATTGCTGAAGCACTCGTCAGAAACATGACAGGAACACAGCACTGGGCTGGGGCTGTAATGCTGAGGTATTTCTACAATAATAAACTTCAACCACTGACTCTTCACAGCCTCATCTTTGGGTAGGGGAAGTAACACTAACTGTCCCTCACACTTGAGCACAGCGTCTTCACAACATGATTCAACCGGGATCTGCTGCAGTGTTTGTCTTCTTCTTCTTCTTTCTACAGTGTTTCTGGGTGGGCCGGGGGTTTAAATTTTCCCGGGTATGCACACACAACAAAAATGGACTAGGCTTGAGTTCTGTATCGACGTCACGCTGGCACGGTTAAAGATTCATTACCAAGATGATTCATTTGAACCACTCTGAGTCGACTCTTTTATAGATGAATCAATAGTTTTAAACACTGTGCACTTTCAGATTTAAGCCTCAGCTGGATATTTCACTCCACTTAGAGCTGTTACACACTGCATGGACGGTCATTTTTAAAAACCCATAATAGGGGCTCTTTAAAGAGACTGAAAGATACACCTAGTATATGTTTATGACTTTTTCCTTGATCTCTTTCTTTAGGAAGATTTACTGGACTGACTGGGGAAATATGCCACGCATTGAATATGCCAACATGGACGGCTCGAATCGCAAGATAATTGCAGACACGCACCTCTTCTGGCCCAATGGACTTACTATTGACTATGCCAGCCACCGGATGTACTGGGTGGACGCCAAACACCACGTCATAGAAAGAGCTGATCTGGACGGGAAGAACAGAAAGGCTGTCATAAGCCAAGGTAAACTTTTCTAAAATATTTTAAATGTTTAATATTAATGGCACTTTATAGAGTGGTTCACTGGGGCATGTTTTTAGATATACAGTCAGAATTAACATATATAAAAGTTTTTTGTAATCTGTATGACACAAACATGAGGTGCAGTTCGTCCTGTCAAACGCACATCACATGACAGCAAATGCACATAAACTTGTAAACAAAGAGTCATTTCTGGAAAATATTCACCATCAAGCCCAAGTTGTGAATTACCTCACAAAAGCAGCATGATCGGATGAAGCATATTCAGAGGATGATAATGTGTAGAACGACCAGGAATTAGGTTGGTGTCGTGATCTCGTTCCGTTCGAGTGCACATGTGCATTAGCAACCTGAAAAAATGATGGTTTTGTTTGATTTGAACGTTAAGAAATGAAACTTATGAGACGAATGTTGTTTAATTTAATTGGTGATTCCAAATATGTAACGTAAGCTTGGCAAACGGAGAATTTAATGTTTCCCCATTCAGACAGAATGCTCAGAGATGTTTCAAAGATGCCCCCCAAGTAAAATGACTTGCCTTAAAGGTGCAGTATGTAAGTTTGACACCCTGTGGTTTAACTAGGTATTGCATTCCTGGATCAAAACACATGCAAGCGCAGGTTGCCAGATTGAGGACCAACAGGAGTGTGTCTACTATTGAGCCTGAACACTGATTTAAATCGTGTTTTAAATTAAAGCAACGGTAGAAGGATTATTTTCCATATTAAAAGGAGTTTTTGTCCTAACCAACACCTGAAATTGATCTATTAGAAACGGCTTCTGTTTCTCACGGCTGAACAACAGTAAACTGACAATGATCAGCTCAGGTGCACCTCATGTGCTTTATTTAGTGCTAAATGCTAACAATGAGTTTGAATGGCATTTTACATGACATTTATTGCCGTATACTGATAGCAGCAGCAGATTGAAAATAAAATAAACCATCTGAAATTTAACTTAACAGCTGTTAAATAATGCAAACCAACACATATCAGTGATTCAGCATCTACATTTAATAATGTTAAGGAGGGTTATTATGTATAAATTAGATTATAAACCTTACCAAAGATAAAAGAAACCAGTTATTAGAAATTAGTTATGTTCTCTAAACAGAAATTGGGGGAAAAATAAACAGGGGGGCTAATAAAACTGACTTCAGCTGTATACATATTTTTTTCACATATTTAATGTGTCCTTACAGATTGAAAACATAATTTTTTTTATTCAGCTTTATTGTCATTGGAATAAATTGAAAATTGATTATTAAATAAATTGGTCATATTTCTAAAATTACTGTTTTTTTCTGTATTTGAATCACATAAATGCAGTTTTGATCACCCATAAAAGACTTTTACGAACAATTTTAGACATGTAAACGCTCGAAAATAACACTTTTTAAATGAACGCTACATAAAAAAACGTATTTTGGACTTGTAATATTGGCGCTCATAATATGCATTGCTTGATTTTTAATAAATGCAAACGCTCTAACCCTCTTTTTTTTATTGATGCTATATAAAACTTCACACGGTATTAATGGGGCTCGTAAAATGCGTTGTTTGATTTCAAAAACATTTCTTCAAATTATAAATCAAAAAAACGATGTTTAAAATCAGCGTTAGATATACTAACAGTGGAAACATTTTTCTGTTATTATTTTCTGTCACGGACGCATGCTTTCAGAGCCTTTTTAAATAAATGAATGAATTATGGGCGCCACGGTGGTGTAGTGTGTTGCACGTTCGCCTCACAGCAAGAAGGTCACTGGTTCGAGCCTCGGCTGGGTCAGTTGTCATTTCTGTGTGGAGTTTGCATGGTCGCGTGGGTTTCCTCAAATTGTCCGTAGTGTATGAGTGTGAATTACTCTGTGTACATGTTTCCTAGAGATGGGTTGCGGCTGGAAGGGCGTCTGCTGCGTAAAACAAATGCTGGATAAGTTGGCAGTTCATTCCGCTGTGGCAACCCCGGATTAATAAAGGGACTAAGCCAAAAAGAAAATGAATGAATGAATGAAATATGCAGTGTTCCACCAAGGCAACCCGGGGTGCTGAAATATAACTGGCTGAACAGGCAGTGGACCGGTTAAATGACCAAAACAAAGACAGCGTTCCAGCACGGAAAACGCAGAATATCTTCAGCATTGTTTCCCAGATAAACAAGAGCGTTGACTCGGCATGTTTCTGAAATATCTGCAAACATATTACAGTATTTTTATGCTTTAAAAGAGTCAAAAACTGACATACAGCACCTTTAAAACCTCGATTTTATAATGATGAGTTGAACTTTGAGCGAGGAAAAGAGTCATTATCGTGCAAGTCAAACTCAAGTTGAACCGCATGTAAACAAACATGACATTTTTGAAGATAAGTTCAAGAAAACAAGCCTTTGAACAAAACATTTATTCTCTTATCGTTCACAGCAGCTCGTCTTTGTCTCCCGCCACCCTCCCGTTTTGTTATTTCTCCCGGGAAACTCCTGTAATTCGTACGTCCCAACGCATTTTCGAAAAACGCACTTTTGTTCATGTTTGTCAAGTTGCCAGATCTTGAATGAAGTTCATTTCCTCACACAATTGACACAATATTCAAATCTTGTAACATATTTTACCTCAATCTGGCAACATACTTTACAACTCAGGTGCGCTGTTGATTACTGCGCAGGAGGTAGATGCGGGACTTGAACGGTGCGTCAGTAGTAGAACACATGATGGAAGGAAAACATCAGGTTGTGCTTCGGCAAAGAAAAAAATACAGTATATACATGTAAATTTACCAACAGCTGGACTGAAGAATCCATGTTTGTGTCTAGAAGCCACCTCGACGACGCCCACGCTTTCTGCAAGGTGTGTCGTATTGATTTTAATGTCGGACACGGTGGGAAAAACGCCATCACTCAGCATGTGAAATCACAACCGCACTGAAGTTGTAAATTATGTTACAATTATTATTAATGTAGAATTTCTTAAAGAGTTTATTGTTATCGCTTCGCTTTACAAGACCTCATTGTGTCACCAGGAGTGTGTTCACTCATTTGTAAATTTATTTTGTTATATAGACTGATATATGAATATATATGGATGGATGGAGATAAATCGATGAATGGTTTGATAGATAGATGGACATGGATAAATGCACAATAAAAAAATGGCTATGATTTTAACGGTCAAAAACTGTAAACTGTTCAAACTCAAGTTGAACCGCATGTAAACAAACATGACATTTTGTGAAGATTAGTTCAAGAAAACAAGCCTTTCAGCATCATGTTTAAAGGAACAAAACATTTATTCTCTTATCGTTCACAGCAGCTCGTCTTTGTCTCCCGCCACCCTCCCGGTCTGTTATTTCTCCCGGGAAACTCCTGTAATTCGTACGTCCCAACGCAT
>CAIGQQ010037913.1:957205-972735 GCA_903798035.1 Danio albolineatus | reverse complement strand
GGGACTTGAACGGTGCGTCAGTAGTAGAACACATGATGGAAGGAAAATATCAGGTTGTGCTTCGGCAAAGAAAAAAATACAGTATATACATGTAAATTTACCAACAGCTGGACTGAAGAATCCATGTTTGTGTCTAGAAGCCACCTAGACGACGCCCACGCTTTCTGCAAGGTGTGTCGTATTGATTTTAATGTCGGACACAGTGGGAAAAACGCCATCACTCAGCATGTGAAATCACAACCGCACTGAAATTGTAAATTATGTTACAATTATTATTAATGTCCAATTTCTTAGAGAGTTTATTGTTATCGCTTCGCTTTACAAGACCTCATTGTGTCACCCGGAGCCATGGATATTGCTTTGGGCTCATTTGTAAATTTATTTTGTTATATAGACTGATATATGAATATATATGGATGGATGGAGATAAATCGATGAATGGTTTGATAGATAGATGGACATAGATAAATGCACAATAAAAAAATGGCTATGATTTTAACGGTCAAAAACTGTAAACTGTTCAAACTCAAGTTGAACCGCATGTAAACAAACATGACATTTTGTGAAGATAAGTTCAAGAAAACAAGCCTTTCAGCATCATGTTTAAAGGAACAAAACATTTATTCTCTTATGGTTCACAGCAGCTCGTCTTTGTTCTTTAAGAATGCTTGCTTGTGCCAGTGTTTCTTTTAATTCAGCGCGGTGTTCATCCGAGGATTTGGCTAAACTCGGAGCTCTCTCTCTGATGTGTGATAAAGTGCAAACATTCCCAGTAAATGGCACATTATAAAGAAAGCCTAAAAGCCTGGGGGTTTGCAGGAACAGAATACCTGCGCACCTGGGGAACGTTGGGGGAATATTTAGACCTGAAAACCGAGCTCTCTTTAAAAAAAAAAAAAAAACCTGCACAGATTTGCTTACTGTGGTCAATGACAGATTTACTAGAGAGGGAGGCACCAGCATTATAAAAATCAGGGTACACACACACACACATAGACGCGGAGAAAAGACATGTTGACTGGAACAACAAGATCAAAAGTGAGCGATGATTGAGGTGACAAGAGAAAGGTACCAGCAGGGAGGGACGGCAGATGGTAAAGCCGGAGACAAAAGACATAAAGAGGGGAAAAAGGCAAACAAGGCTTTAAACTGGAAGCTACGTTCAAAGATAAGATCAGAAAGCCGGCCGGCGCTGTGTGTGCGCACCTGGAGGAGGTGAAAGGGGCAGGGAAATACAGACGTGTAGAGTTTGGCTGAGCGCCAGCTTTACAGCGTGAGAGAGAAAAGCACATGAGCTCTGAAATATACAGCGGTTTTATATCTACAGTCGGAGATACTGTCTGTATAGATAGATGATAGATAGATGTATATAGATGGATAGTGATAGATAGTTGGATATAGATGCATATACTGTAGATTGATATATATAGATGGATGGAGATAGATGGGTGGGTGGATTGATGGATAGATGGATATAGATTTATAGTTGGATATGGATGGATGGATATAGATAGATGGATAGATGGATGGATATTGATAGATAGATGGATATAGATGAGTGGATGGGTATATACTGTAGATAGATAGATAGAGATGGATATAGATAGTTGGATATAGATAGATATATGATGCAGATGGATATATGGATATATATATATATATATATATATATATATATATATATATATATATATATAGATTGATATGGATATAGATAGATGGATGGAGATAGATAGATAGACAGACAGACAGACAGACAGACTGGTTGATTGATTGATTGATTGATTGATTGATTGATGGATTGATGGATCGATAGATCGATATATGGATATAGATGATATAAATAGATATGGACAGAAAGAAATATGGATATAGATGGATGGGCAGATGGATGGATTGATGGCTGGATATAGATTGCTATGTAGATTAATATAAATAAGTATATAGATGGATGGATGGATGGATGGATGGATGGGTATTTATCGATATATGGATACAGTTATTTATGTGGATATAGATATATGTATATAGATAGTTGGGCAGATGGATGGATATAGATGATATAGATGATATAGATAGATATAGATAGAGGGATTGATTTAGATAGCTATATAGATGAATGGAGATTCATCAGCTTTACAGCGTGAGAGAGAAAAGCACATGAGCTCTGAAATATACAGCGGTTTTATATCTACAGTCGGAGATACTGTCTGTAGCGCACTTAAGAGATAGATGGATGGATAAATAGGTAGAAATATAGATGATATATAGATATAGATGAATATAGATGGATAGATAGATAGCTGGAAATAGATGCATATACTGTAGATTGACATATATAGATGGATGGAGATAGATGGGTGGGTGGATTGATAGATAGATGGATATAGATATATTGTTGGATATGGATGAATGGATGGATATAGATAAATGGATATATTGAAAGATGGATGAATGGATGAATAGATAGATGGATATTGATAGATTGACATATGGATATAGATTAATATAGATGTATAAATATTAATGGATGGATGGATGGATGGATATTGATAGATGGATATAGATGCATATCGATGGATATACAGTAGATAGATGGATATATACTGTAGGTAGATAGATATAGAAGGATATAGATTGTTGGATATAGATAAATATATGATATAGATGGACAGACAGACAGACAGACAGACAGACAGACAGACAGACAGACAGACAGACAGACAGACAGACAGACAGACAGACAGACAGACAGACAGATAGATAGATAGATAGATAGATAGATAGATAGACAGATACAGACAGACAGATACAGACAGATAGATAGATAGATAGATAGATAGACAGACAGACAGACAGACAGACAGACAGACTCACACACAGCACGTGCAGTAGTATCGCTCCTCTCTTCCGCTGCTCTTTAGTAAAGATGTCCTCAGGGAACTCATGAATTGCTAATGGGCAGACAGGCAGAAGATGGACACAGAATCAGGAACTGTTAGACTTTTCAAAAGTGATTTACCCGACTGTGACAGACAGACAGGCAGACAGACAGACAGACAGACAGACAGGCAGCTCTCCTGACAGCAGAGGCAGGCCAGAGCAGAGATCGACACACATGAATATGAACTTTAATAATGAGAGAACTCATTTATAGCAGCTCATTACCATGCTAATGAAACTGCTATGCTCCACACTCGTGTATGTAAACACACACACACACACACACACACATTTCATGTTTTATGGGGACTCTCTATAGATATAATGATGTTTTTATTGTGCAGACTGTATGTGGTGTCCTCTTCCCTTAACCCTACCCCTGAACCCAACACTCACAGGAAACAATCTGCAGTTTTACCTGTTAATCCTTCATTCTGTGTGGTTTATGAGCTGCTTTCCTCGAGAGGACCAAAAAATGTCCACACAAGGTTAAAATCACTGGCATTGCTATACTTGCAGGGACATTTGGTATCTGATATCATGAACACCAGGACCACACAGACACACACTCAGACACGCACAAACACACACACTCTTTTTTTTCCCTTTTAATATACTCTTTTTTTTTTCATTTGATTCAGTCTTTTATTTTTATTTTTTCTTTAGTTTTTTAAATTTCTTTTCTCACTTTCATTCATTTTTCTCTTTATTGTATTTCTTTTATTCTTCATTTATTTTTCTTTCTTTCTTTAACTTTTATTTCATTTCTTTCTCTTGTTCTTAATTTATTTTTACTTTTTCTTTCGTTTTCTTTTTTTCATTTTTATCTGTATTTATTTATTGATTGATTTTATTTATTTATTTCATTTTCCATGTTTTTTGTCTTTCTCTTTTTTTCTTCCTTTTTATTTTTATCTTTTGTTTATTTATTCAATCCATTTTTCATTCTTCATTTTTCTTTTTCTTTCATTCTTTTCATTTTTATCTTTGTTTTTATTCATTCATCTTTCTGTCTTTTCTTCATTTTTTATCTTCTTTATTCAATTGTTTTTTTTCTTTGATTCATTTTATCTTTTATTCAATTATTCTATTTCTTTCATTCATTTTTATCTTTTGTTCATTTATTTAGTCCATTTCTCAGTTTCTTAGATTCTTCATTTCTTTCTTTTTTCATTTTTATTTATTTTATTTATTTAATTTCTTTCTAGGCACCATGGTGGCGTAGTGGGTACGTTCGCCTCACAGCAAGAAGGTCGCTGGTTCGAGCCTCGACTGGGTCAGTTGGCATTTCCGCCTGCTCCGGTTTCCCCCACAAGTCCAAATACTTGTATAGGTGAATTGGGAAGGCTAAATTGTCCGTAGTGTATGTGTGTGAATGAGTGTGTATGGATGTTTCCCAGAGATGGGTTGTAGCTGGAAGGGCATCCGCTGCGTAAAACATATGCTGGATAAGTTGGCGGTTCATTCCGCTGTGGCGACTCCAGATTAAGAAAGGGACTAAGCCAAAAAGAAAATGAATGAATGACTAATTTCTTTCTTTCATTTTTCATTTATTTTTATTTTTCTTTCTTTTATTTTTATCTTTATTTATTCTATTTCTTTTATTCTTGATTTTTTTCTTTCTTGCTTGCTTTCACTTTTATCTTTTTAATATTTCTTCAATTCTTCATTTATATTTTTCCTTTTTTCTTTCTTTCTTTCATCTTTATTTATTTATTGTATTCCTTTCCTTCATTCTTTTTCATTCCTTTTTTCTCAATTTTTTCTCCTTTTTTCTATTTCTTTCATTTTTTTCTCTTTCTTTTTTCATTCTTTCTTTCTTTCTTTCTTTCTTTCTTTCTTTCTTTCTTTCTTTCTTTCTTTCTTTCCCTTCAGTTCTCATCTTTCTTTCTCTTTCATGTCCCCTTCCTTTCCTTCTCTTTGTCAGTGTCATAAGGTCTGCTCTCCCTATCTCTCTCCCTCTCTCTCTCTGTATGTAAATCTCTGAATCGCGCTGAAAAACATGCGTCCAATCAACGCCCTGACGAGTCGCCTCAGCGAAGCCAGTTACCATGGCGACGCCTCCCCCTGGGCAGCGATTGGTTGACGGGCAGCGGCAGGAAGCCAATGGCAACAGAGAGACTGGGTGGAGGATTCATCTTTCCCATGGACTTGATTTAGGAAATATGGAAAAAAAAGGAGGGACGAGGAGATGACAAGCAGCTCAGAAGTGCAACGGCTAAAAATACTCCACTCCTCTCTCCCAGGGGGAACGACTGGAGGTTCTGTGAGAAAGACGCGCATATGAGATGTGTTTGACTCCAAGAAAAATAGGAAAGTGTGTAAATCAGATGGCGGAGCAAGTGGAGCGAGCTAAATAGTGGATAATGCTAGGAAAATAGGAACTTTGGTTTTTTTAATACTGTTTTTCTGGGATTTTTTTTCAGTTCAAGCCTCATGTTTTAGTCAAGGCAACATAGACTCACTGTTGGGAAAAACTACTGAAGTCAGAATTATCAGCTCACCTGTATGAATATATATAAATATATATATTAGGGCTGTCAAGAAATTAATCATGATTAATCACATCCAAAATAAAAGTTTAACATAATATTTGTGTGTGTACTGTGTATATTTTATTATGAATATATAAATACACACATGCATATACTTGATAAAATGTTGGTTTATATTTAGACATATAAAAAATATATGTGTATGATACAAATTTTACATTTGAATATGATGTAACTACTTTGATGTAACTTTTTTATATATAGTTTTGGCTTCTATGAATGTGTTTATCACATATACATAATAAATATATATAACACACACACATATTATGTCAAAACAAACTTTTATTTTGGATGTGATTAATCACGATTAATTTTTGGACAGCCCTAATATATATATATATATATATATATATATATAAATATATATATACATACATATATATATATACATATATACATACATGGATACCTACATGGGGGCTTTACATTAACTTTTTTTGATCACCAGCCACTGTGGCTAGTAGATTTCCAACATTACTAGCCACTCGCCATATTCACTAGCCACAATTTTGTTGTTGGGAAAATATATTTTATATGCATAAATTTGATTTTGACATGCAAAAATTACTTAATTTAGATGTCGTGTCCACACGCCTCCTCATTCATTTCACTGTTCTGTGTGTTGTGTATGAGCTTGCTCAATGTGCATGAGCAAATGGGTTGCGTCGCATTGCAATAAGTTTTTATTTCACATGACTATTCAGGGCTCAAAATTAAGGATTAATTTTTTGTGATTTTTGATACAACAACCTACACTGCAGCACAGGATTCGCCGGCCGTTTGCTATTTAATCAAGAAGCAGCAGAGATTATTATGTATGGGACTTTGTCAGTAACTGTCGCAGCTCAATTGGACCAGTTTCTTCTTCCTTCGGATCATAAAATGCAAGTGTAATTAAAATAGTCACCTAGTTTTCTTTGGTTTGTAATCTGTAATCGCTCCGTGTAGTTTGTAATCACGTATCTAAAATAGATCAGTGCTTGTACTGTATCTCTCAGGTTAAATCTTCACTGGGCTGTTCACATATCGCGTCCAAAACCACGCGATCCTCTGCTGTTTGCCTTTGCTATGACCACCATCAGCTGTTCACACACAATTGCGGCGCGGTCAATTTTCAAAATCGTTCCACTGTGTGGATTAATACTGAATGTGTGTTTAGTTATGTGTAAATGTGTGTATAACAATAAAAGTGTTTTTTGACTTTGCATGCATATCAGCCTGTTGCTAGAGACCCCCAAAACCAAAATATGACCTTTTATAATGCAAAATAGAGGCTCTTTAATAGTTACATGAAAACCAACACGCATCAATCTTTCAATTCTTTTTTCATTCTTTTTTCTAATGGACTGCTACCCCTAGGGATATTACGCTAGATTATTGACACAGCAATGATGTTAGTTGCAGAAGATTGATTTTACGGTACAATGTTAGATTTTGATACCTTTACGACACTCATGTACATCAAAAATAAAGGCCACGACTGAACATTGAAGACGGTCTCCAAGTAGTGGTCTCCAAAAATAAACCAAGCATACTCTTGTGCTGTAAATATTGCCCATCATTCTCATTAAATGAGGTTAATGTTAAATTAAACAAATGAATGATGACTATAAGGGTGCTTTTACACTAGCACTTTTGGTCCGCACCCGGGTTCGTTTGATGTCAGAGTATGGTACGTTTAGCTAGTGTGAACACGTCTTCTGAACTCAGGTGCGCACCCGTGAACCGTACCCGAGTCCGCCTGAAAGAGGTGGTCTGGGGTACGGTTCATGTGAACTCTGGTATGGTTCACTTGTAGAATGAATGCAATCGTACCAAAAGCCGGAAGTGTACAAAAGCCGCCAACTAGACGCAAGTCACTTTCTGTATGTCCAAAACCAAAAGGTTCAGTAAAAGCGAAACGACCGCGATATGCGGAGTGCGGACGTCCTTCCATTTTGGTGCTTCGCCTTCGTGTCCGTCACCTGGCAACAGCCGTAAACAAAACAGCAGCTTAGTTCAGAAGGAAAAAGACAGTGTGAACACAAACCTACTGAGAAGGTGGCAAGGGGAGACAATCGAACTTGGGTACGGTCCAGGCAATTGAACCAAGTGTGAAAGCACCCTAAAACACTATATGGTTGTCAGACTGTTGCTCTTTCATGTGTGGTCAATAAGCTCGTTTACATTGTTCCTGCTGGTGTGTGAGCACGTTGTGTGCAATGTTTGTATGTTTATAAGAAGATGGTGGGGGTCACGAGTCACTCGAAATGTTATTTTGGGGATCGCAGGCTGAAGAGTTGCTCTAGATCAGTGGTTCTCAAACTGTGGTACATGTACCACTAGTGGTACACAGGCTTCCTTCTAGTGGTACGCGAAGGAATCGCTGAATAAGTCAAATGAAAAAAAAAAAAAGAACGCTTTTAACCCTTTGATGTGTACGATAACACAGATGTGATCAGTGATTTTAATAGGCTAAACCTTTCTAATATTTGTTATGTATTCTATAATTTGAAGCTAATTTCCTCCCCATATTTGAAAGGGTTGTTGGGGGCATATCCTGTATTTTTATATCCCAAAGAAGAATTAATATGCCACGTTTTTGAACTGTGCAGAGCTGTAGCTGCTTAATAATGCCTACTACGCAACTGTACTTCAATACCGCTCATTATGGTGGTACTTGGAGAGACAATTGTTTTCTGAGGTGGTACTTGGTGAAAAAAGTTTGAGAACCACTGCTCTAGACAATCGAAAACGAATATTGCTTAAGGGGGCTAATGATATTTAAAAACGTATACTGCTTTTATTCTAGCTAAAATAAAACAAATAAGACTTTCTCCAGAAGAAATAATATAATCAAACATTCACAGGAGGGCAAATAATTTTGACTTCAATTGTACAACCGTACAATTCAATGCAGTTTTGATCTGAAACAAACACTAACGGCAGTAAAACACAAACACAACAAATGTTGCTTTGATTAAAACATGAATATTGTGCCCCGATGTTTGCCCCGGCTCTATATTATTCATCTCACCCGTGAATGCTGTCAGACGGTGGAAAGAGGAGAAAAGCGAGTGCGAATAAATGGCCATCTGATATCAGGTATCTCGATGAGAAACGTGTCGCAAAGCTTTCCTTCATATGTGGGAGAGGGTGTGAAACACACAATGAGGTGCAAACACCAAAAATAAAGCCTTATATCAGACTGATGTGAGAAAACGGCACTAAAAAAAACCAGCTAAAAGAGCACCTCCAGTTTTAATGTCATTTCAACACTTTCAGTCAAAACGGCTGAAGGAAAGGTGAGTTAAAGAGGACTTACTATGCGAAAATCACTTCTATAAGTAGTTTGAACACAGTAGTGTGTCAGCAGTGTGTGAATATAGCCAGCTTCTAATGGTAAACATGTTTTATTTCTATTTTTTATAATCAGACTTGATAGAAACAGTCTGCAGAAACACTTTGATTGACATTCTCGCTTTGTACGTGTCATCAGAGGAGGAAAGCCCCGCCCACTAGTGACCATCTCTCCCTCATTAGCATAAAACGTTACTCTTTTTTTTCAATCTGCCACTATGTTGACACACAGTGTTTGGACTGTAGGGTAAACCGAAGCTACACCCACACGAGGAGAACATGCAAACTCCACACAGAAATGCCAACTGACCCAGCCGGGACTTGAGCCAGAGACCTTCTTGCTGTGAGGTGGCAGTGCTAACCACTAAGCCACCATGCCACACGTCACAATTATGATATTTACATACCTGTCAACCCTCCCGTTTTTCCCGGGATTCTCCCGTATTGTACAGTTCTATCCCGCTATCATCCCGTAAAGGTGTTTTCCCGTATGTCTCCCGTATTTTCAGTCTTTCTCTGAAGGGTGGCAATAAACATTAAAGAGCCAATCCTCCCTATACGCAACCCATACCGCCGAACCACCAGGGGCCGCTCCTTGCTCTTAAATGTGAGTCAGTTCTGTGCTTTCGGTTTATTTAGGCATGAAACACTTTGAAATAAATATAAAAACGGCGGGATTCCCTTTCCTTTTTATTACAGGTGTCGTCGCTCCTCCTGTGCAATCCTCAAAACAGTCATAAAGCGGTGTGTGACTGTCAGACGCGCTCCATAGTGAGAAACAGACGCTGTTCCCAAACGGATTCTGTACATGTGATTTGAAGCATAGTGAAAGTTTGGGTTTTGGGTGCGTGTTTGAACAGACATATATACATATTTAATAATAATAACAGCTAAAGATGTCGATCTTGGTGGTTTTTTTTTTTTTCAAACACAACTAATTTTGTCTTAAATGAGCATAAAAAGTTAGGAAAGCAATCGAATTCTTTCATTATAACGTTATTATAATGTATTTTAAAGTGACGCCTCTGTTACTTAATGTAATCAAACGAAAAATCATAATAAATGAGATTCATTCGTTGCTCTTTAATCAGAACGAGTAAGTTATACAGTTAAGAAAAGGGTTAATGAGATTTAATAATTCTAATTCTTTATTAATGTTAATTTTCTGAACAATTTTATTTTTTACCGGGGGAAAAAAAAATCCTTATTTTCACATGCCTATGTTGACAGGTATGTATTTATTATTTTAAAAATAAGTGCTGCTTAAGGGAGGGAAGTTTTTTTTTTCCCCAACACATTTTTAATTAAACATAATAGTTTTAATAACCAATATCTTTGGTCTTTTCAATGATTTCCGTGCTTAATATTTTCTAATTATTTCCTTTTGCGAGATTGCGAGTATTCAGCTTAAAGTGCAATTTAAAGGCCTAACAAGCAGTAATTAGGTGAACTAGACAAGTTCAGTTAATTAGGCAAGTCATTGGACAACAGTGGTTTGCTCTAAAACCAGATGAAAAAAAAAATTCTTAATAATTTCTAATGGGCATTATGGTGGCTCAGTGATTAGCCCTGTTGCATCACAGTAAGAAGGTCGCCGGTTTGAGTCCCAGCTCGGTCAGTTGGAATTTCTGTGTTGGTGTGGGTTTCCTCCGGGTGCTCCGGTTTCCCCCACAGTCCAAACACATGCGCTGTAGGAGAACTGAATAAACTAAATTGGCAGTAGTGTATGAGTGTGTGTGTGAGTAAATGTGAGTGTGTACAGGTGTTTCCCAGTAACGGATTGCGGCTGGAAGGACATCCGCTGCACAAAACATATGCCAGAATAATTGAAGGTTCATTCCGCTGTGATGAATAAGGGACTAAGCTGAAGGAAAATAAATGAATTAATTAATTATTTCTAATAATTCATTTTCTTTTCGGCTTAGTCCCTTTATTAATCTGGGGTCGCCACAGTGGAATGAACCGCCAACTTATCCAGCATTTGTTTTACACAGTGGATGCCCTTCCAGCTGCAACACATCTCTGGGAAATATCCATACACACTTATTCACACACAACAACACGGACAATTTAGCTTAACCAAATCCCCTCTAGCGCATGTGTTTGGACTTGTGGGGGAAACCGGAGCACCCGGAGGAAACCCACGCGTACACAGGGAGAACATGCAAACTCTACACAGAAATGCCAACTGACCCAGCCGAGGCTCAAACCAGCGACCTTCTTGCTGTGAGGCAATCGCGCTACCCACTAGGCCACCGTGGCTGTAGGAGAACTGAATAAACTAAATTTGCAGTAGTGTGTGTGTGTGTGTGTGTGTGTGTGTGTTTCTCAGTAATAGGATGTGGCTGGAAGGGCATCCGCTGTGCAAAACATATGCCAGAATAGTTGGAGGTTCATTCTGTTGTGGCGATCCCTGATGAATAAGGGACTAAGCTGAAGGAAAATTAATTAATTAATTAATAAATTTTCAATAATATTGATGTTAAAATAGTTTTAAAACTGTTTTTCCCAGCTATGCAAAAACAAAGAGACCTTTCCCAGAAAAAACAATATAATAGGAATTACCTAAAAAATGTCCTTGGTCCATAAACATCACTTGGGAAATATCTGAAAAATTCATTCATTCATTCATTTTCTTTTCGGCTTAGTCCCTTTATTAATCTGGGGTCACCACAGCGGAATGAACCGCCAACTTATCCAGCATTTGTTTTACGTATCCAGCATTTGTTTTGCGTTGTTTTACGTAGTTGTTTTACATACATTCATACACTACGGGCAATTTAGCTCACCCAATTCACCTATAGCGCATGTCTTTGGACTGTGGGGGAATCCGGAGCACCCGGAGGAAACCCACGCAACAACGGGGAGAACATGCAAACTCCACACAGAAATGCCAACTGACCCATCCAAGGCTCAAACCAGCGACCTTCTTGCTGTGAGGCGACAGCACTACCTACTGCACCACTGTGTCGCCTATCTGAAAAATTATATATATATTTATATATATTCACATGTGGGCTAATAACGCTGACTTCAACTGTATGCACATAAAGCTGTCCAACCAAATGATAAAGATTATTGGTGTTTATTACGTCCACTTTACCCAAATACAGCACATTAGATATGCAGTGGACAGAAAGCCTCCATGTAGAGTCGTTTTCACCTGTCAAACAGTGACTTCTGCTTCAGCCGTTGACCTTTCTGCATCACGTCAGAAGAGCTTTCCCTCACCGTCTCTGATTACCAAACCCTCAAATGATGTATTTTCTGTCTTTATTGCAGCGAGCGAGGGTTTGTCTTTCTGAGGGGTTTTCCATCCGCCCACTCCTTTGAAATGTACACAAGATATTTGGCCAACGTAAAGAACATCATGTGCACTGATTGCTGACGGGTCTAAATATAGCACCTTCCCTTTGCTTCTCATTGTTTATTTCCTCCCACCTTTCTCTCTCTCTCTGTTTTTCATCTGCACTCCCGCTCTCTCCTGGCTCTCCACAAGCACACGCTTTCCCAAAATTTAGCATTCAGTTGCCAAGCAACACAAACCTCAAAGGGCCGTGGTCTGAAGACGGGCTCTGCCGTCTCGGCCTTTCAGAAGCACAAAAACAATGGTGAGGACGACAGAGAGACAGAAGAGGAAATTGATCTCAGACTCATTACATAATCCTCTCTAATTACTGAAGAAGAGCTGAAGAGCTGCACCTTTAACATAACCATGCTCAAGTCCACAGACATGAATCTGAGAGCTCAGCATGAGTAAGTCTGTTCAATGCAGTTCAATAGAGCTGTACTGGCCTGACCTATCAAGTATTGCTAAAGCACTGCAGGTTACATCCATCCATCCATCCATCCATCCATCTATACATCCGTTCGTCCGTCCGTCCTTCCATCCATCTATCCATTCATCCATCCATCTATCTATCCGTCCGTCCGTCCATCCGTCCGTCCGTCCGTCCGTCCGTCCGTCCGTCCATCCATACATGTCTGTCTGTCTATCTAAGTGTCTATCTATCAGTCTATCTGTATGTCTGTCTGTCTATCTATCTTTGTTTGTTTATCTGTCTGTCTGTCTATCCATCTGTTTCTCCATCTATCTGTCTGTCTGTCTATCTATCTTTCTATCCTTCCTTCCATACATTTATCTGTTTGTCTCTCAAGTTATCTATCTGTCTATCTTTCTGTCTGTATATATGTATGTCTGTCTAAGTGCCTGTCTATGTTTGTTTATCTGTATTTCTATCTGTCTGTCTGTCTATCTATCTATGTATACATCCGTCCGTCCGTCCGTCTGTCTATCTTTACATCCGTCTGTCTGTCTGTCTGTCTGTCTGTCTGTCTGTCTGTCTGTCTGTCTGTCTGTCTGTCTGTCTGTCTATCTATCTATCTATCTATCTATCTATCTATCTGTGTCTATCTATCAGTCGATCTGTATGTCTGTCTATATTTCTATCTTTGTTTATCTGTCTGTCTACCTATTTATCTATCTGTCTGTCTGTCTGTCTATTCTTCTGTCTTTCTTTCTGTATATCCATCTGTTTCTCCATCTATCTGTCTGTCTATCTATCTTTTTATCCTTCCTTCCATCCATTTATCTATTTGTCCCTCTAGTTATCTATCGGTCTATCTTTCTGTCTATATATGTCCGACTGTCTTTCTGTCTGTCTATCTATCTATCTATGTATTTATATGTACATCCATCTATCTGTCTGTATATCTGTTTGTTTATCTGTCTGTCTATCTTTCTATCTCTCTGTCTATATGTATGTCTGTCTGTCTATCTATCTGTCTAAGTTCCTATCTATGTTTGTCTGTATTTCTGTCTATCTATCTGTCTATCTATTTATCTATCTGTCTATTCTTTTGTCTTTCTGGTTGTATATCTCTCTGTCTATCCATCTGTTTCGCCATCTATCTATCTATCCATCTATCCATCTATCTATCTATCTATCTATCTATCTATCTATCTATCTATCTGTCTATCTATCTGTCTATCTATCTAAGTGTCTATCTATCAGTCTATCTGTATGTCTGTCTGTATTTCTATCTTTGTTTATCTGTCTGTCTATCTATTTATCTATCTGTATGTCTGTCTATTCTTCTGTATTTCTTTCTGTATATTCATCTGTTTCTCCATCTATCTGTCTGTCTATCTATCTTTCTATCCTTCCTACCATCCATCTGTTTGTCCCTCTAGTTATCTATCTGTCTATATTTCTGTCTGTATATATGTATGTCTGTCTAAGTGTCTGTCTATCTATATATTTGTCTGTCTGTCTGTCTGTCTGTCTGTCTGTCTGTCTGTCTGTCTATCTATCTATCTATCTATCTGTCTATCTATCTGTCTGTCTATCTGTCTATCTATTTGTCTATCTATCTATCTGTCTGTCTGTCTGTCTGTCTATCTATCTATCTATCTGTCTATCTGTCTGTCTATCTGTCTATTTGTTGCACATTTTACTTTCGTTAATTATTTTATAAATATGTATCTGCCACACAGCTTCACACGTTTAATATAGCGAACCTAATTTCCCCAATGAAAAGGTCAAATCAAAGAGTGTTATCACGAAAGCCAAGAGTGTACTGACTGCGATATTTGAAGAAACCAACCGGACAGCATTAGGCCACCTCACATCATTTTTAAGGACCTGATCTCTCTTTAAAGTAACAATCATTCAATTGCACTTGTTTCCATGCTCAGTAAGTATCTCTGTGAGTGTCGTTATGACCCAGTTATTCTGTTCTCCTCCAGCAGCTCAACGTGATGTAACGAAATCTACCCTGTGCCAATTACAATCAACAAAACGTCGAGAACGTTGCTCTCTTGCTGCGTTTACAGGAAGGTAGGACTTTTTTTTTAACACAATCAAAAGATCTTATGAGGTGACACTTGTGACATATTTCAATCAAACGCTCTCATTCAAAGAGCTCTTCATATTCGTATGAAAAATCAGCCCAGGCTCATTGAGAATACTTGCCTCTGCCTACATTTTTGTATATTTAGAATACGTTTCAGATGCTAAATCCACTAGAGGGCGCTGTGTACATTTCTGCAAATTTCAAATATGTTTCTCTGGTTTTGTTGTACATTTCAAATGACAACTATACTAGAGGGCGCTGGCTACATTTTTATATTTTAATTAAATTATAAGTCTAAAATACGTTATAGGGTGGGAATATTGCTTGTGTGACAAAATGCACTGCGTCATTGCGTCACGACGAAGGCTGTCTCATTTCAAAAAAGTTCGAAAGCTCCTTCAAATGCAGCTTTAATTGTGGGGAAAACGGGATCATTTTGAGTTTTTATCAGCTAATTTCATCTTCTGGATTTAAAATAGTTTTTGGGGCGGATCAAAATCAGTGACGTAGCGTGAATCTGCTAGTGGAGTGATGACGCGTCACTTTCTCATTATTATTCATAGCGGAGATTTCTTATCCTACGAGAAGAGCCTGCTTCTAAATTATTCATGAGGGCACGTGCTTTCCGAATATATGGCAGACCTGCCAAGCTGCGAGACTCAATGACTGGGTGAGATCGCATCCGCGCACATCATATGTGTTTGTTTCCATGATCCACAGGGTTTGTTGCATGTTTTCCACCATGATGCTGTCAGGGCCGATACAGCAGAGCTGTTGGATTGCAACATTTCTGTCGGGAGAGCTGTAGGAGAACTGGAGAATGGCGGACTTTGT
>CAIGQQ010037913.1:944063-957195 GCA_903798035.1 Danio albolineatus | reverse complement strand
TTTCTGTCGGGAGAGCTGTAGGAGAACTGGAGAATGGCGGACTTTGTCTTTTATCAGTTGAGTTTGTTACCATTCAGGCCTATATCTGCTGCTGTGTTCACACATGTTTAAACTCCTCCGGATTACCAGCAGGGCTAATGGTTGGAATAGACAGGGAAAGACACCTGCTGCATTGCAGTCCACTGTGTCTGCATTCAGACCCGGGGATTGAGGAGGAGAGAAGTCCTCCTCATGTATAGTATTTATATAAACACCATTATCTTTATGATGATAGAACAGATTGTGGTTATGTGTGTGTGAAATTCCCAATAACAAATGCAGCAGGACATTAAATTACTGTTTATTTATCTGCATTTTAACTGTGTAAACTCTAAAATCATGGCTCTCCTCATGGTTTGTGTCTCATTTTGTGAGCCGACTGACAACAGTTGTTCGCTCCCCTCTTTCTTCGCTTCTCTGCCAGCCACGCCCACTCCTCCCTCTGCCCACAGTACTCCATGCCCATCATGGAGCATTATTTGAAATATTTCTTGACATGTCTTACTATAAAGTGATTTTATAGACAGTTTAGATTTTTGTGTGTCCATGTATGAATCAAAAGAAATATATCTCCAGCTTCTGTAAACCTCGCTTTGCCTTCAGAAGGCTTAAAATGAGTTTTAACTTTACTTTTAACTTTACTTTGAAAAGAAAGTCTTTACAAATTGTATTACCGCTTATTAACAGCAGCTGTTACGGTTGCCTTGTGAGGAAATCTGTCCTCTGTAATCTAGATCAGTGGTTCTCAAACTGTGGTACGCATACCACTAGTGGTACATGAGCTTCCTTCTAGTGGTACGGAGGAATCTCTGAATAATTAAAGTAAAAAAATGAACACACTTTTAACCCTTTGATGCATACGATAACACAGATGTGATCAGTAAATTGATTTTAATAGGCTAAACCTTTTATTTAAGTGACTGACAATAATAAATATTCTTAATTAGAAGAATTAATCTGCCTTGTTTTTGAACTGTGCTGTAGCTGCTTAATTAGACCTACTATGCTACTGTACTTCAATACCGGTTATTACGGTGGTATTTGGAGAGACACATTTTTTTCTGAGGTGGTACTTGGTGAAAAAAGCTTGAGAACCACTGATCTAGATCATCTCATTTCAAAACACTCGATTGGGCTTGTGTGGACTTCGAAGGACTGACCTTAGAAGTCTGCATCCTTCGGAGAATGCAGCCTCTGAAATGAGACACAGCTATGGACTGTCCATGTGTTGTATATCATGATGAAAACAAAGAACTGCTATAGAAAAGAGGTGATTTTCCATCACGTGATGGAAAAAGTGCAAAACCTAATGCTCAATCTGATCTTTCGCTAGCGTTTACTCTGGCGGCTAACTGCTTCAGTCACGCAGTTCATGCTGTATGTCATTATTTAAAGGGCTTGCTGTGCGCAGATTAGAGCCGACAGACCGTGCTGTGATCTCGCTTTTCTGTACTCTGTCTGCATTTACAAACTGCAGCAGTGACACAACCATAAGAACAAAGCTATTATTCGCATGAGCTCAACGTCTGGAGCTGTTTTCCAGAGAGCGTCTGTTCCTGACTTCTGTTTATATGTGTTGATATCTGGACAGTGTATGTTTTCTGCTCCAACGCTTTCATTCTCGACGCATTACATTTTTTTTTTTTTAAGGAGAGAAACTAGCAAGTACACCTCTTTTCTTTAAGATGTTTGGTGACAGCAGAACTCCAGAAATACAGTAATGCTCTTTATAAGGATGTACTCAAGTGCAAACCAAAGACAATGTTTATAGGCTCTTAAATGAACTGATAAACTGGTGCTAAAAATCAAATGAGGTTATTAGAGTATAATATTAATAATAATAATAATAATAATAATAATACTGAAGCACTGTGAGGACAGACTTTAGCTGAGGGGTTTAAGAAATGAGCAAGATGTGCTGGAAATGTTGGTTTGTCCATTAATGCGTGCCATCATTCACAATTTTATCATCGCATAATATGCTAAAACAAAAATCACATGACTTTACTGATGGAATTTATTCGATAAGTGAAGTTTATTCATAAACTAATTTCGAGAGGATCACGTGCTTATGATTGCTTGCGGCTGGTCCTGCATTATGCAAATTTTGATTGACCAATCAGACGATTCCTAAGCCACTATAAATACCCTAAGCTCCATATCACAGCCATCTTCATTTTGAAGAATCCCCCCCTTCCACCCCTACTCCTCCTCCTTTCCTAGATGGGTGGCACGGTGGCCCAGTGGCCTTACAGCAAGAACGTCACTGGTTCTAGCCCTTACCAAGCCAGCTGACGTTTCTGTATGGAGTTTTATCACAAAGTGGGGTTTATTTATAAACTAATTTCGAGAGGATCACGTACTTATGACTGGTTGCAAGCAATTTATATGACCTGAATTTAAACAAATTATTTAAATGTATATGTTCAATTTAATTTGTTTGTTTTAATTCAGTCCATATAAAATGTTTGCTATTTTAAAGCTTGATTGTGGTAATCAGGAGCAAAGCAATGTGTGCTCATGCTTTATTAGTGAAAAATCTGCTTATTTTTTCATATATCTTACTTTGATTTTATACATCTACTCAGCTAACATGTAAACAACTGTTACATTTCCTAGTTCCTCCAAAAGCCGGCCCTTAAGGGGCTCTGATTGGTCAGCTAACATATCCGATTCGCAGATCGGCTTCATGTCACCAGGAAGCGTCCTGCTATAACACTACAGCACATCCAGCCACGCCCCTTCGCTGCGCAGGGTGTGCGCGTGTAACCTGAAGGGTTTATGACATCATTAACCAGGATGTATTTCTGTTTGTAGTCCCCAAACCTCATTCACTGTAGGCTTTGCTAAGCTAACGCTGTAATAGCCAATGTCTGCCTTTGCATTGAGCGTCTTACATTCAGAGATGTTGTTTATGTTCACACAGCTACACATCTGCTAAAAAGTTTTTAAAAATGATATCGTAGGACACCACCCGTTTAAAGAAATGAGTAAATCTAATGAATCATTTTTATCAGGGTTGGATTAGAGGTGTAAATTAAGATCCTACTTTATAAGTACTAATAAACAGCCCAAACCAGCAGAAAAATAAGCCACTGGCTAACAGTGAGAATTAGGCTACGTTCACACTGCGAGGCTTAGGCACAGCGTGCACAAAAGTGCAGTTACGGACAGAACCAAATGTCTAATTATGCACACAATGCGTGTACTTCACGAAGCACGTTGTCAAATTATGCTTAATACGATTAATGCCCTTTTCACAGACAACCGTGGTGTATTTCATGAATGGTAAAAAGGGTTCTGCTACTACTATTGGTATTTCGCAATTTGAAACCTAAAATAAGTCTCTTGTGATTGAAAACACTGATCATTTGTGATTTATGACAACCACAGTGCGCTTCTGTCTGACCACCGCTGTAGTGAACTTATCAAGGGTAATGAGCAGCCGCAGACTGAACTGTAAAGGCTGAGTTGGTTTATCTCTGTTTGCAGAGTAATTTTTATATTACTTCGTGATAAACAGCAGGCATGTGAAAAAGGTGGCTTTGGGTGCTTGAGCACCTGCACTTTTTTCTCTTGGAGAGAAATTTTGGCCCAATCCCAATTCTATTTTTGTACCCCTACCCCATGGCCAACCAAGGGTTAAGGGGAAGGGCTTCAAAACTTCCCCCTAAGAATTGAGCCAGCACTTCAACACCTGCACACGTCATCATATGTCATCGCGATCTCTTGCTTCATATGAGATCAGACGATCACGACTGCTGGAGTTACTCCAGTTGTGTTATTGTTTGGTGTTTATCTTCAGGAAATCACTGAAGGCGTATATTATGTTATCATAACCATCTAATGTGGCGATAAGATCGTAACTGTACTGTGTGTTTACACAGTGGCCATATTTATCTATGTAAACACATGAAAACAACATTAACATTATAGCAGACACTGTAAAAGCTCATTCCCAGACACTAGACATCACTGACAGGGTATTCCAGTGTCATCGAGTGTCAGAATGTTGTGGGACTGCTGTACTGGAGTTATGATTATGGATCATAGATCGCCAAATTTAGCGTTTTGTTTTTGCGTTTTAAAAAAAAAGCATGACAGTAAAACACGAAATATTAATATTTATTTATAACGGTTATTAATATATTAAAACGTGTGTTTGTTTGTCGTAAAAATTCGTAATAATAACCAAAAAATTACTAATTTGTGGATCTCCTTACTTCCGGGTTCAGCTATCCTGCCGTTGTCGCAGGTGCATTCTGGGAAAACTTCTTACCCCTACGTTTTAAGTGTGGTCCTGAAAAATCTTCGTTCGAAGGGGTCTATACCCCTTGCCCTTAGCCCTACGCCTTCAAGCTAAAGAGAATTGGGACACCACTACCCCTTGACGTGTCGTTTGCCCACAGATCCCCTTTCTGCAACACCCCCGATGCTCTTTCGCTTCGCAATCAACCCGTGCCCCAATCGTTAACCAGATAACAAGCACCTTTTGCCTTCAGTTTTTTTTTTTTCAAAATGAACAACCAACTTTCTGTGGTAAAATAATCGCCCTGTGTGCTATTCTACTATGCTGCTGAGGAGTAGATGTTGTTTGCAGCACAGAATAATGACGCATGCCGCTCAAAGATTATGGAAAAGTCATCCGACAAAACAGTTCACACTGCGGTCGCTTTGCAAAACATCGGATCTGTGTCTGATTTAAGATCAGAACTGAAAAGATCAGATTCCACGTGGTTTGGGCTGTTCATACTGTCAAGACCTGAGTCACATGTGGGCAAAAAATCTGATTCGGGCCTGCACGTAGCCTTAGTACTCAAGCTAAAACGTTGTCATATGTTTTAGTTACAGTAATCTTCAGTTCCCACCTGCTCTGGGAGTGTCAACGGTTTGATTTTCATTTCCATACTGGAGGATCCTGCGTCTGTGAACGTCTGTTTCTGGCCACGAAGACTCTGTAAAATAAAGACGGCAGGAATTAATTCATCTGCAACAACAACCAAATGTGTACAAAAGTTGACTTTTCTATCTCCAAACTGTCACTGCAACGGGTCAACAATCCTAATGAAAACATTTACACGAAAGCGGCAGGTAAACCAAAAAAGGTATTTGCGAGCAAGAACGCTTGAGTAAAAACATTCGGCACTTCAAGCTCCTCTACGCAAGTGTGCTTCCCGACGCACAAGCTGTAAAACCAGAACCGTTTTGTTTAGATTTCTCTTGGCAGCAAGAAAACACAACAGTGTGCTGGAGATACAGCGTTCACTTTTTACTAGACTTATATAGGACACGTCAGAGATTTAAATATCTGCCAAAGACTTAAGGACACACATCCCATATAGAAATCTGATACATGGCAATATATGCAAATTACATATAGGACATACAAATCATATCTGAGTTTTACATACATTAAATACAGTATATGCCACATATATTTTAAAATATTGCAAAAACGACTGCATATAAAAATGTGTTGGCAAAGATTAATCACATCCAGAATGAAAGTGTGTGGATTATTCATGTACATGTAATACATTTATAAAAACAACTTTTTGTGCATAGATAAATAAAATTATATATAATTTGTATCATATACTCTGTATCTAAATATAAATAAACATTTTCTCAATGCATGTGTGTGTTTATATACACTACCTGACAATAGTCTTGTCGCCTATGCAAGTTTTAGGAACAACAAATAATAACTGGACTTCTAGTTGATCATTTGGTATCAGAAGTGGCTCATATGAAAGGCAAAGGCCTCTAGATTACACTGATTTCACCACAGTAAAATATGATCATGCCTTGATTTTTGATGATTTCATGAGGACAGTGCGGTCTGACTCTGCTTAGACTAAAGTCTCGCCACTGAACCTTCAATAATGTCCAGTATAGAATATAAAGTCATGCTGCAGTGGAGACAGAATGAATATTGTGTGTGACTCCTATGAGCTTGGAGGACTGCATCCACACATCTCTGCAATGACTCCAATAACACATTAAAAGTCATCTGGAAAGGCAAAGAGAGAGTTCTTACAGGACTCCCAGAGTTCATCAAGAGTCTTTGTGTTCATCTTCAAAGCCTTCTCCTTCATCTTACCCCAGACATGCTCAATAATGTTCAAGTCTGGTGAATGGGCTGCCCAATCCTGGAGCACCTTGACCTTCTCTGCTCTCAGGAGCTTTGATGTGGAGGCTGAAGTATGAGAAGGAGCGCTATCCTGCTGGAGAATCTGCCCTCTCCTGTGGTTTGTAATGTAATGGGCAGCACAAATGTCTTGATACCTCAGGCTGTTGATGTTGCAGACACTCTGCAGATCTCTCATCGCCCCCATACTGAATGTAACCCCAAACCATGATGTCTCCTTCACCAAACTTGACTGATTTCTGTGTGAATCTTGGTCCATGCTGGTTCCAGTAGGTCTTCTGCAGTATTGGTGATGATTGGGATGCAGTTCAACAGATGATTCATTAGAAAAATCCACCTTCTGCCACTTTTACAAATGATCAACTAGAAGTCAAGTTGTTATTTGATGCTCTTACAACTGGGATCAACGACTGGACTTTTGTCAGGAAGTGTATACATATCATATACATGTATTTTTTTAGCCATGAATTGATTTTCAGCTACATTGAAAAAATGTAATGTAAAAAAGTTTTATTATTGTGAAAATATTTTGAATACATTAAGACTTCTTTAAATAGAAGTGAATAATAGGGTATTTAAATATAATATAATATAGTATAATATAATATAACTTACATGCGTAAAATAAAGCAAAGATATATAAGAAATAAACAATACTTCAAGTCTTTCCGGGGAGTCTAACAGTATTTAGGCATAGAAATATCATAATCAAATGTAAAATCACACTGCATCATATAATAGCTGTAATCATATAAATAATCAAATAAAAATCATCTTTTTTTAAACATCACAAGGTTATAAATTATGTGCTCAATGGCTTTAAACTCTTGAAACGCTCTTAAACTCACAGGCCTTAATAATGCATGTAAAAATATGGTAAAACTCTGATGATCAACTATAACCTCAGCTCCACATCCACCATCCTGCTTGGTGAATATCGCAGATGCACACATTGCAGTGTTGAGGCTGAAATAATATTTCTAATTCAGAGGAAGAACAACAGAGAGCTTGAAACAGATGGACCACGAGTTTCTCCAGCGTGAACAACAGATGCCAAACTGGATAAAGCAAAGATGATGAAGCAACAGCCAGTAAACATGCTTTATGAACCAGCTGTCCAGTGGACTACTGTCAATGATGTAACTCACTACTTAAAGAGACACTCCACTTTTTAGTAAATAGGCTCATTTTACAGCTCCCCTAAGGTTGAACTATTGAGTTTGACCATTTTTGAATCCAACATTTAGCTTAGCTTAGCATAGATCATTGAATCGTGTTAGACCGTTAGCATCTCACTCAGATTCAGACTCAGATTGATGTTGTACCCCAACATCATGGGGATGTTGCGTTTTGAGTGAAAATGAAAATTGTTGATGTCAGAATCCAACGTCAGTGTCCAACGCAACCTAAAAACAACCAGATATCAACATCTAAGAAATAAATGTGTGGACATTACCACTATGACGTCTATCAGACGTTGGATTTTGGTTGCCATACCTGACAAATAAACGTCAGTATTTGACGTCAATATGACGATGGTTTAAGATGTTGGCTCGATGTTGGATTATGGTCACTCTCCAACACAACTTAAAATCAACCAAATATCAATGTCATTCATTTTTCATTGGCTTAGTCCCTTATTTATCAGGGTTTGCCACAGCAGAATAAATCGCTAACTATTCCAGCATATTTTTTATGCAGTGGATGCCCTTCCAGCTGCAACCCAGTACTGGGAAACACCAAGCGGCAACCTCCCGCTCTCCCTCGGGAAGCCAATACGGAAGTAACTAAAACTGCAATTCATCGAAATTCCAGTAGTCCTGGCTGTCCTGGCTCCATAATAGAGCAAATCTCTAATGAGCCCACTGGTGAAATGGCCAACTTTACAGCAGAAAAAAAGGTGTTTACAGCCTGGTAAAAAGAACAATTTTGGTTTATATAGCTGATATTACCCTTCATGACAACTGTGAGGGGGGTTTTTATAACTCATCCGTTTCCTTTATATTAAGCTAAATTAAGTTTGCATAATTAAGGGCGTGGTCACTTGAGTGACAGCTAGTCCTGCTGGTCGCCGTCACGTGACCTCAGCTGATTCCGCCTGATTCATCGTATTTTTGTTGTGTTTTATGTGGCTTTACACAGTCAGTCGCCTTTTGGAATTATTTTCTGCAATTATCAGATGATATGGCATGCTGTGTGCACTTAATTGTGCTCACAAACCATTCACGTGGCCTCAGTTTCCCAGGTGAGGGAAATTATATACTTATACCATCTCATTCATTCATTCATTTTCTTGTCGGCTTAGTCCCTTTATTAATGCGGGGTCGCCACAGCGGAATGAACCGCCAACTTATCCAGCATTTGTTTTACGCAGCGGATGCCCTTCCAGCTGCAACCATCTCTGGGAAACACATTCATACACACTCATACACTACGGACAATTTAGCCTACCCAATTCACCTGTACCACATGTCTTTGGACTGTGGGGGAAACTGGAGCACCCGGAGGAAACCCACGCAACCACGGGGAGAACATGCAAACTCCACACAGAAATGCCAACTGACCCGGTCGGGGTTCGAACCAGCGACTTTCTTGCTGTGAGGCGAACGTGCTACTCACTACGCCACCGTGGCGCCCTCTTATACCATCTCTACAAGTGTAATTGCTTTATTTAGGATAATTTATGATTTATAATGTTCTTTAGAGCTCTAATGCACTCCAGAATCTGACAGATTGATCAGCTGTAGTCTATAAAGTCGTCATCTGAAGCGTTGTCATACAGTGATGCCTGGATTTCATCAATAATCCTGCATTTACTAACACAGACTATATCTGAAGTGTTTGGATGTAATCCGCACTTTCTTTCTGTTGAAAAACGTCATAAGAACAATGTTTAGTGGCTTGATGTATTACAACAGTGTTTTTAAAAGTCTAAACACTTTATTGATATAGTGAACAACCAAGCACGTGTGGTCAGAACACAAACGAGTCGCAGGTAATGAAATATTATGTGTTTCTCCCATAAGAAAGCCCTTAGCTAAATGCCAGCATGCGTCCTGTTGCTCCGCTCACGCTCCGCCCACGCTCCGCCTCTTTGCCCTTGTTTGGTATGCCTCGGTTGGTGCAATGACGCGCGAACAAAATGGCGACCGTTGGCCACGCCTACTAGTAGCTTCTTTTGGGTTCATCAGAAACCTATGGGTGACGTCACAGATACTACGTCCATATTTTTTTCAGTCTATGGGAAACACCCATACACTCTCTCACTCTTACACACTACGGCCAATTTTGTTTACCCAATAAACCAACTGCGCATGTGTTTGGACCGTGGGGGCGAAACCGGAGCACCCGGAGGAAACCCACACCAACCCCGGGAGAACATACAAACTCCAACTGGCCCAGCCAAGGCTCAAACCAGTGACCTTCTTGTTTTGAGGCGACAGTGCTAACCACTAAGCCCCGGTGACGCCTATCAACATCAATTGACATCAAAATAACGTCATTGGATGCTAGCTAGACATCAAATTTTGGTCACCTGACATCACGACCTAAATGTAACCAAATATTAACACCTCATGACGTTGTGTGCCTGCTCGAAAGACTGATGCAAAATGAAAAGTTGATATTTTCTCGGCTGATATGGCTAGGAACTATACTCTCATTCTGGCAAAAACTTTTAACAAAATCTACTGTCATACCATGACTGCACAGTGCAATTATTATACGCAGTGCCTATTTAACACACACAAAAAGAAAAAAGTGGAGTGTCCCTTCAAACACATTAACACTGGTGCATTGTTGCATAAAAACTTGCACATCTCTCGTTGGAATCACTTGGGTAAAAGACTATTTAAAGACTCTATGGTGAATAGAGCTGTGCAATTTGATGAGGAATAGTCAAAGCCACAATTATCAGCCCCTGTAGACACAGAATACCTCCTTCACTGTAAAGAAATGCTGGGTTCCACAAAATTCCTTCATGTTTTCTCAACACAAATCGATTAAGTTATCTTAATTGTTTTTTTTTGTTTGTTTTTTTTTTTTTTTTCAAATTTAAGTTGATCGAACATGAAACAATTACGTTTTCCTAAAAAACCCTGAAGAATGAGGTTGATTCAGCTTAATTTAAATAAGTAGTTTGAACAAACAAGCAAATGTCATGTTTTTCAGTGTTGAGTTTGTAGAAAAGCTGCCTGCAATTATTAAAAGCAGGACAGTCCAATATGTTTTATAGTAAGATGAATTTTGCAAAACAAACACTGAGTGCGATCTTCACCTTTAAGCTAAAAACATAAGTTCAAGAGTTAACACTTAGCTGATGATTGATTATAAAGCATGTTTGGCATGCTGTCCCGGGAGAGAGCCCTGAGCTCATAAGATCCTCGAGCCCGGGGCTCCCTCCCGTTGCAAAGCGAGAGGGTAGTTTGAGCTCAGGTAGATCTGGAGAACTCCCCAGTCGTGGTGGCTGAAAAGCGGATAGTAGTTGCTCTTTAAAGAGATAAGTACTTGGTAGGAGCGTGTCTATGGTGTTGATTTGTATTAGTTAATGTACTTAGGTTGCATGTTTTTGGACAGTGGAAGGAAACCGGGGGAAACTCACATGAGCACGGGGAGAACACGCAAACTCTGCACAGAAACACGTTCTTGCAGTGAGGCAACAGTGCTAACCACTTGGTCACTGTGCCACCCATCTAGGAACGAAGAGGAGTATGAGTGGAAGGGGGGATCCTTCAAAACTAAGATGGCTGTGATACGGAACCAAGGGTATTTATAGTAGCTAAGGAATCTAAGCTGATTGGTGCATTGTAAATTGGATAATGTAGGTCCAGCTGCTAGCAATCACAAGCACGTGATCCTCCAACGATATCTCACAGCAATTCGTAACTTTTCATTTAGTGGCTAATTCGTATGAATTCGTATGATCTAATTCATACAATTTAGTACGATTTGCTCATCACCCAATGACAGTTGGGTTTAGGGGTGGGGTTGGGTGCCACAACTCCTTTTTTAAAATCGTACATTTTCATACGACTGAACTCGCGAAACTGGCAAAATGTAAAATGCTTACGTTTTCTCGTGAGATCAGGCTGGATGCTCTTGAAATTAGTTTATAAATAAACTCCACTTAGTCTTGTACATTCAATATAACATCTGATTTGAAAAAAAAATTATCGAATTAAATTGTTTAAATCTCGTCTTAAAAAACAAAAACAAAAAAAAAACAAAAAACAATTAAATCTCGTCCTAAAAATCTGAAATTTCAGGTTGTATTTCATGCAATTTATCATGCCAGTGTTTCTCAACCACGCTCCTAGAGAACCACCAGTTCTGCACCTTTTCTATGTCTCCTTAAACAAACACACCTGATTCAGATCTTCAGCTCATTATCAGAGACTGAAAGACGTGTGTGACAGAGAAAGGAGGCATCCAAAACATGCAGTGCTGGTGGTCCTCCAGGAATGTGGTTGAGAAACACAGATGCGCACTGCAAATATACATCTACACCCTCAGGTGACACGTACGTTCAGTTTTTAGAGCAACTCCTGAAATATTCCCACCGACTGCGTTCAACTGTTTCTTATCAGACAGTCTCTGTTTGTGTAGTGTGTATTTGTCCTGCTTTCATGTCGTGATGCTATATATGGGTAAAATCAGCTCCTTGGCGGCGATACCATCCTCTCTGTCATCACAAAACATAAAAATGAAACAACTGATACCACACACCAAGATCAATGTCAGATGTGTGGTTTGTTATCCTGACTCAGAGCTGGTCTGGTGTCAGTACCTGTGGCTTTTCTTTAATTAACTCTTGTGTATTGTTCAAACTGACTACCGTTTGGTTATGTAAGTAGCTGTTTTTTCCCATTGACTTCCATTATAATGGCATTATTTGAATTGCAAAGCCATGACAGCATATAATCATGCATTCTTGATTTATAGGTGGTTTTCCCTCTTGGAAGGAGGTCAATTTTGTTTAGGTTTACTCCGTTGCATTTAAGTACAGCTAATGGATAATATATTGCCAGTACATAATCACTTTTATGGCATAATTTATTAGTAATGCGTTTGTATTTAATAGCAATTAATTATGTGTTAAACAATACTACATGTATTCAATTTGCATCTAAGTACATATTCTTGTTTACTTTCATCACAGAGGTAATCAAATTTCATAAGGAAATACGTGAAAAGACTTTAACCTGCAGGAAAATAATCATAATTAGCTTGCCTAATATGTTCGTTTTGTGCATGTTTTACTTAAATGATGTAACTGGCATTGCAATATTACAAAGCAACGTGCCTGCCACTGATAACTGTGATTCAGTTGGCAAGATTTTACCCCCAAAACTAGTTGAGTACAAACTGTACTGAGCTCAAAGTACTGCATTTAAGCTGTTAGGGTCAGACACCACGGTTTGTCTTAGCATAATAGAGACAATCAGCAGAATTACTGATGTGAATCTGATTGAAATGCATAGTTAGCTCTGGGTTTGCCAGAAAGAGGAAAAAGGCACCCGCTTCTGATACCAACCAGGAGTAAGTATTATATAAATACAATTTTATTTTAGTCAAAATGTTTGCAATAATTGGTCCTGCTCATTCTAATAATCCTGTTGATGCTGTTGCATACATAAACATTTATATTATATAAGTAATAAATAATACATAACCTTATATGCCACAAATATTGTCTGCAAATCTAAAAAATATATAAAACAGACTATTATTTTTGAAATACAAATTATATATATATATAATTATAAGTTTATAGTATAGTATAGTATAGTATATATATATATATATAGCATGGGAACCACCTCTCAGTGGTGATGACGCAGGTAAGAAGGGATTTTACTGACAGTACAAGGCAAAAGAATATATACATATATAATACACATGCACATTTTAAATTCATATACACCCTATATATATATATATATA
>CAIGQQ010037913.1:913409-925166 GCA_903798035.1 Danio albolineatus | reverse complement strand
ATTCATGCAAACAATGTGATAAACATAGCAGCAGCATACTAATTCATGCTAGCAAAACATAGTTGCAGCATACTAAAAGTAGTTTTTTTTCTATATTGATTATTGTGGAAGGCCTATTAAGAATCTCCACATCCAGTCTAATGTGCGACATTACTAGCATCAGTGCTAGCAAGAGAAACATGCTTCATTTGTTGTTTAGGAATGAGTCTGGATGAGTAACAGAGTTTTACAGAGAGATAAGAATCTTCTAGATGACAACAATCTCTTCATTAAACACCTTTTAAGGCCATTGGTGAGACTTGAGCTGTCCAAGCCTCTGATAAACACCACTGCTCTGCTTAACACGAGGAGGGAAACTGAAGAATGTTTGGTTGCATGTTGATAGTGTAAAATAGGCTGTGGTGATTATAGCGGTTGAGAAATACAGCGATTTTACTGTCTTTATTACAAACATGCTCTGTTCTAAAAAACGTTTTTAACTTATAAAAATCACAGAAATATTTAACAAATATTTTTACACCAGTTTATTTGCAAAAACAAAATGTTCTGTGGACGTGTATACATGTTATTATAGAAACATGATGCTTGTCAATCAATTCACTGGGCGGAGAAAACCGCACTCCTACATCACGCTGCGGTGGGCCTCAAAATCACTGGGATTTGAGTCCTATTTTAACAACAGGAAATTCTTTTTAAAAATAGACGTGTTGTGTTTCTATCACCCCAATATGATTGTGGACACACTATTCTACACACAGTTCTGTCTAAACAGCTTACAAAAGAGGATTTTCATCATAGGTGCCTTTTAATTAGTGGATCATATTTAATTTTTGTTTTAAATATCTACTTATTTGTTTGTAAATTTGCAATTTCTAAGTTAAAATAATTTCTACACTCAATCTTAAGAGTATTTTGTAAAATACATTTTAAGTTTTTAATTTGTGTGAAACATTTCAATGTTTAAAATGATTAATGCGTGTAATTTTTTATTTATTTAAATGTATTTATTTTCCTAAGGATGTCACGTACTGTAATGCTTTGCATAACAGAAATACATACATTTTTAACTGATATTACAGCAGCAATTATTTTAAACTATGATATAATGTAATATACAGTGATGTGAAAAAGTGTTTGCCCCCCTGATATCTTACCTATTTGCACGTTTGTCCCACTTTAATATTTCAGATCTTTAAACAAATGTAAATATTAGTCAAAGATAACACAAGGAAATGTATCATGAAGTTGGTTTTTATTATTCAGAAAAAACAAACTACATAGCGCTGTGTGAAAAAGTGTTTGCCCCCTGTTAAAACATAGCTTAACTCTGGTTTATCACCAGTTCAATTTCTCTAGCCACACCCTGTTCGCAATCACCTAAATAGGACCTGTCTGACAAAGTGAAGTAGACCAAACGATCCTCAAAAACTAGACATTTGTGCTGTATTTTTGATCAAATGAATGTATATGAGACTTCTTTTGTACTGCAGTTAAATTAATTGTGGTGTGGTTTTGTGGTTTCTCAGAAACATAAACTCAAACCATCAACTGATTTTTGCCTTGAGCTTCTTCTTCTTCTTCACAGGTTTAACACTCAGATTGCCAGTTTTGTCCAGAGATCGTGCGGCGGTCCAGTTCATTGTTGTGCACGCAGAGAAACATCCAGAGATAAAGAAGCAGAAGAAGCGGGAGCAAATGGAAACACGTCCATGGTGCTGCTGAGGAAAGGTATTAGACAGGATAAGATACAGTCTTGATGTTGCAGTGGGTAATTCTGCAGGCTTTCAACATTAAAGAGCCCCTATTATGGGTTTTAGAAAATGATCTTCATCAGTGTGTACCACAGCTCTAAGTGAAGGGAAATGTCCAGCTGAGGCTTAAATCTGAAAGTGCACAGTGTTTAAAACTATTGATTCATCTATAAAAGAGTCGACTCATAGTTCCTCAAACTAATCGCCGTGATTACGAGTCTTTAGCCGTTTCAGCATGACGTGAACACGAAACATAAGCCCCGCCCATTTGTGCGCACAGACCCTGGATATTCAAAACCCCCAACCCCGCCCACAAACAACAGCAGCAAGCAAAGGTTGCCAGATTGGGCGGTTTTGAATTTGATTGTGCAGGTAAAAACCTTTTGGAGAGGGTTTGGACTAGAGTCAGTCAGCTACATCTGGAACACAGAAGAGCACTGTAGCAGACATGTGCTCAGCTGGATATTAATGGAAGTGTGCAGATGAACCAGAGATGAGACTGTGAAGAGTCAGTGGTTGAGGTTTATTTCTGCAGAAATGCCTCAGCATTATAGCCCAGCCTTGTGCTGTGTTCCTCTGAGGAGCTTCTGAAATCTACACGCTTACAACGGAGGATTCCTCGACCGTTTGTTAAAGGAAGGATCAGAAAAGACTATTGATGTATGCAGGGGCGGACTGGCCATAGGGAGCAGCGGGACATGTTGAGTAAGTGCGTGTGATTAAAACGGTCGCCTCATTGTTTTCTCCAGCTTGTAAATGATGTATTTAATTGTGTTTTGTAACTTGTAACTGCTTGTAGTGTCTCTGGGTAACTTGTATTCTCATATCGCGTCTAAAAGCACGTTGTAAACATGACGCGTGCCGCTTTGTTTACGGATTAAAATGCGTTTGTGAGCTCATGTTCCTCTGCTGTTTGTCGTTGCTATGGCTACATCAGCTCTCCTACACACGTGCGGCGGTCCTGTTTCATAATGGTTCAGCTTTTGCCGCTGTGTGCATTTAATACTGAATGTGTGTCGCTGTTTCTTCTTCTGGTTAAGAATAGAGTGATATGCTGGGAGACCGGGGGGTTAGTTTCGGGGGTGAGGTGTCTGAAATACGGGCGACTCCGGGGAAAAACGAGTGTTGGCAGATATGCTCACGCACACACTATGACTACTTCAATATTGATAAGCCGTGGTGGGCATTCTCTCGCGCTGAATGATGTCGACCAATCGCAACAGACTGGGTCATCGGTCCAATCAGCGCAGATTAGCATCGCCCAAAGGAGGGGTTTTGGAACAAATGAATTACTGAACGATTCATAGAGTCGTTGCTGGGATAATGAGGTAAAAATAAATGCAGATTATAAGACAATGAAAGTGTATTTTGACCATACATGCAGATCAGCCTGCTGTTGGAGACCCCCAAAACCAAAATATCACCCTTTTTTATGTATAATAGGGGCTCTTTAACGCTTTATTTCTCTCTGTCTGACTGAAGAGACATTTTAGATGACAAAAAGGGGGAAAAGATGACACAAATCAGGAAATCTCCATTCATTGCGTGTGTTTGTGTGTGTGTGTGTTTGTGCTTGTTCATGTGTATGCGTTTGTATGTGCGTGTCTTTGTGTGTGCATGTGTTTGTGTGTCCGTGTTCATGTGCATGATTGTGCATGCGTGTTTGTTTGTGTGTGCATATGCGATTGTGTCTGCGCGCGTGCCCGATGTGCATCTGTTTCTGTGTGCGTGTTTGTGTATGAACTTGTGTTTGTGTATATGCGTGTTTGCAATTGTGCACGTTTGTACATGTGTGCACGTTTGTGTGTGTGTGTTTTTGTGTGTCGGTGTGTGTGTGCGTGTGTTTGTGTGTTCATGTGTTTGTGCGTCTGTGTTCATGTACACGTTTGTGCATGCGTGTTTGTTTTTGTGTGTGCATATGCGTTTGTGTCTGCGTGTGTGCCCGGTGTGCATTTGTTTGTGTGTTCGTGTGCATGTGTGTTTGCATTTGTGTGCACGTTTGTACATGTATGCGCGTGTTTGTGTGTGCGTGCATATGTGTGTGTGTTGAGCTCCCGCAGGCTCTGCTCAGGACTCTTCAGTGTTGATGGTGGACGAGCTCCTCATCTCAAGGCCTCATCAGCTCTCCTTCCCTGAGGCTGGTCTGCGTGTCATGATCACTCCCCACTTCTCTCCGCGCACACGCCTCTCTATGGCTGGACGCATGCTCATCAGCGAGGTCAGCACCAGTTCTCTTTCATTCTATTTTCCAGTAGGGAGATCTTGATGATGAACTCATCTAAAATCTAGAAGTCAGTGGATCTAACTGTGATCGTGTGTGGTGTTTTCAGAGACAGAGGCTGCTGAAGGAGAACAGGACGAGCCGGAGCTCAGTAAAGAGCTCCAGGGGAATGGTGAACGGTGGAAATGTTGAAGCGCAGCAGACGCTGGAGGACGGAAACACCGGAGTGAAGCTGGAGGTGGAAAACTCTCAGCCTGAGGAAGAGGATGAAGACGAGGACCAGATCTTCAGACCGCTCCATATCCCTGGTCAGTAGACATCAAACACTGTACCTATTCAGGGGTGCGTTTCTGAAAGCCATCGTTAGGTAACTAAATTCGCAAACTTGTACACTTGCAACTACACCTGTAGAGCTGTAGTTAGAAGCATAGTTCCAGGTTGTGTTCTATTCCCTATTATCCCCCCTATGCCCTATTCATTCAGAACATTCTAACATTTAAACAGGGAATTATTTAAAAAGAAAGCATTAAAGTCATCTCTCTTGCGTGTGTTTTGCTTTCCTAGTACTTTTTACAGTTCAGTTTTTGCGATCTTCATATTGACAGTTGCGTTCCCTTCGTAGTGCACTATGAAACCATTTATGCCATTTTGAACACAGCCGTGGTTCCGCATGACGAAAGTTATAGGTGACTACAAAGCTTGCGGAAACAAAACTGTAGAGCATTTGTGAATGCTTTTAATCTATAGAAGGTTATTTATTAAGTGTCTGTACTGTATATGACGTGGGCTTGTTGGTTAGAACAGTTCTGCAGTGGTTTGAATGTGTCAAATTATAAAAATAATAATAATAATTATTATTATTAAAGTCAATTTTTTTCTTAATAATTAATAAATATAAAATTTTATTTCTTAATAAATAACTTATGCAGCATATGTTTTACGCAGCAGATGCACTTCCAGCTGCAACCCATCACTGGGAAACACCCATACACTTTCATTCATTCACACTCATGAACTATGGAGAATTTAGCTTACCCAATTCACCTGTACCGCATGTGTTTGGACTGTGGGGAAAACCGGAGCAAACCCACGCCAACACGGGGAGAACTCCACACAGAAATGCCAACTGACCCGGCGGAGGCTCAAACTAGTGACATTCTTGCTGTGAGGCGATTGTGCTACCCACTGCGCCACTGTGACTCCCTTTGTTTGTGTTTTATTTGTATGAAATACACACATACATAAAAACAAAACTATACAATATCGTAGGAGTCACGGTGGTGCAGTGGGTAGCACGATCGCCTCACAGCAAGAAGGTCACTGGTTTGAGCCTTGGCTGGGTCAGTTGGCATTTCTGTGTGGAGTTTGCATGTTCTCCCCGTGTTGGTGTGTGTGGGTTTCTCCCACAGTCCAAACACATGTGCTATAGGGAAATTGGGTATGCTAAATTGTCTAGTGTATGTTTGTAAATGAGTGTGTATGGATGTTTCCCAGTGATGGGTTGCAGCTGGAAGGGCATCCGCTGTGTTAAACGTATGCTGGATAACTTGGCGGTTCATTCCGCTGTGTCGACCCCAGATTAATAAAAGGACTAAGCCGACAAGAAAATGAATGAATGAATTTTCTCAAGTATACAAAATAAATATTCACAGTACACAAACATATATTATGTAAAAAAAAATCAATTAAAAAAACAACATTTATTTCGGATGCGAATAATCTTTTTCCAGCACTATTAATTTTATTCCATTATTTTATTATAGAAAATGGATAAAGTAAGCAAATTGTGCATTAAAAGATGGTTATTATAACTAATAATGAACAAAACTTGTACAGCATTTATTAATCATAAGCTGCGTCCCAAATGACACACTATACACTATGCACTTATGCACTTACACACTCGACAGCAAAGTATATGTATGTAGTGTCGTCCCAAATGGAGCACTAATGGCTTTTTTACTAAGCGGAAGTTCAAACCGTTTCCCTGATGACGTTTGACGGTCGCCAAATTAGTGAAATAAATGACCAAAATACCAAATAATACCTGGCATGAGTATAACCGCATTCACCATCGGGAGGCGCTGTAATCACTCTTGTTGGAGAAATTTGCTTTCACAGTCCAAAATAAATAAAGTTATCCAACATGTGCGCACGATAGCTCCGCCTCTTCTGTTACGTGCATGAAGCTCCGGTCGTTGAGTGCGTGAAGTGTCCATCATTACACACTTAAAGTGCACTTATTATTTTTACAGTTTTCAGTGTGAACGCACTACTTACATTATTTATACTACAAAATGGCGTAGAAAAGTGCACAAGTATGCCATTTGGGACGCAGCTATAGTTTAACATGTACTAATGTTGTACCTCGTCTTCTGAATCATTAATTTATATAAAGATACTGTGGTGGACATTGTTGTTTTGTTTGCTGTTATGTGTGTGCTGTGTGCTATCAGAATTAAATCTGACAATTATTAGTTACAATTTCTTTTATATTCATTTTGTAATATAAGTTTGTTATTATGTCCTTTAAAATGTCATGTAAAGTGTGTTTATTTCACGTCTGTATTGTGTGTGTGTGTGTGTGTGTGTGTGTGTGTGTGCATTAGCGGGCTGCAGTGCGCGTCTGAAGTGGCTGGTGTCCTGGCCGCTGGGTGTTTTACTGTACTTTACAGTGCCAAACTGCATCCTGCCACGCTGGCATCGCTGGTTCATGATCACCTTCATCGCTTCAACGTTCTGGATTGCTATTTTCTCCTACCTCATGGTGTGGATGGTAAGATCAGACTAAACACAAATCCAAACCAGACAATCCTCTTACGTACGCCAGTCCTTCTGATCAGATGTGTATGATTACATACGCAGGTCACCATCATCAGTTACACACTCGATATTCCTGACTACATCATGGGAATCACCTTTCTGGCTGCTGGCACCAGTGTGCCCGACTGCATGGCAAGCCTCATCGTTGCCCGTCAAGGTACAGAGCAGGGGTGTCAAACATTTTACCTCCAACCCTGCTCCAACATACTTTCCTGTAGGTTTCAATGAAGCCGAAGGACTCAGTTAGCTTAATCATGTGTGTTTAATTAGGGTTGGAACTATGCAGAGCTGCGGCCCTCCAGGAACGGAGTTTGACACCTGTGATAAAATATGTGTGTTTGTTAAAGGGGTGGTCCACTACGATACCATAATTTAAACTTAAGTTGATGTGTAGTGTAGCTGTGTGAACATAAACAACATCTCTGAATGGAAGACGCTCAATGCAAAGGGAGACATTGGCTATTACAGAGTTAGCTTAGCAAAGCCTACAGCGGATGAGGTTTGGGGACCACAAAAAAAAATACGTCCTGGTAATTGATGTCATAAACCCTTCAGCTAATGCGCATACACCCTGCGCAGCAAAGGGGCGTGGCCAGAGGCACTGTGAGGTTGTAACAGAGATGCTTCCTGGTGATGTGGAGATGATCCGCTATTCACAGCGCATTATGTTAGCTGACCAATCAGAGCCCCTTGAGGGCGGGATTTAGGAGGAACGAGGAAATATGTTGTATAGCTGTATATAATCAAAGATATATGAAAAAAAATAACATGATTTTCTACAAGTGAAGCGTGAGTACACATTGCTTTGCGTCTTATAAACACAACCAAGCCTTAAAAGTACTCTGGACCACCCCTATAACTAACACACACTGAAACAAATTATTCAAAGCTGATTCCTTGGATTTACTCTTTTTTTTTTTACGTTAAGTGGCTTTTAACAATTTATGTGGGCTGAATTTAAACAAATTAAGTTGAATATTATTTAATTTGTTTAAATTCAACACAAATAAATGGTTTGCAACACTTTTGCAGTTTTTTTTCATCTCTTTTAACTCTTTTGTGTGCTGTCAGGGATGTTTTCATCCACGCTATCGTGTTTTTGAGTCTTGATTTGGCCACAACTTTCTCTCTGTTTCAGCAAATGCAAAGATTTTTGGTGACAAATCTTATTTTGACACATATTCTGGGAAAATGCGTTGAAAATTGTTAAATTCTACAATACACTCTATGCAAACTGACTCCCCTTTCATTATGTTGGCGGCTGTTTTTGTCCCATTGACTTCCATTATAATCACATTTTTTAACTGCACAGCCATGACTTTGCATGGCTGGAGGGCGTTGTTAAGTGTGTAGGCCACGCCCAATACCTCAGAGAGACATCATCTGAGAATTGAACATAAACAGGAAGTGCATTTTTAGATTTCACTTAAAGATAACAAAAGCAAGAGAACTCTATTTATAAGAGTACATGTGGACATGCCCTTAGACTGTCGTTGAACTGTGCTTCAGGAATGGGGGATATGGCCGTGTCCAACTCCATCGGCAGCAACATCTTTGACATCCTGCTGGGTCTGGGCTTCCCCTGGGCTCTGCGGACACTGGTTGTAGATCACGGCTCAGCGGTGAGTGTTTTATTTATTCCACACACACACACACACACTGTGCAGATGATGATGTCTGATGGCTCTCTGTGTCGTTTGTCAGGTGTTCATCAATAATAAGGGTCTGGTCTATTCTGTGGTCCTGCTGCTGGCATCAGTCTTCCTCACTGTGAGCAAATACACAACACCACAACATACATACAAGCATACTAGAGTTGTCAACCCTCCCATTTTTTTATTAATTATTTTTAATTTAATAATTACATTTTATATTTATTATTTATAAGGGAATGAAAAAAATCCTACTTTAATAATAATAATATGCTTATTTCACACGGGTGCCATTTTAAAACAGGAAAGCGAGGCTGTGGTGGGAAGAAACCCGGAAGTATAGGATCAGTACTGTAAACATTGCAGCAACGTGCTGTGTACTACACACCTCCAGCTACTGCTGAGATTTCAAAATGCAGAAATGGTGTAAACATCACTTTAATATTATCAGTTCAGTTTAATTTAAACAATTAAAAGCATATTAGGCATCAAACAACGTCACTTTAAGAGTAATACGCTGAAGTGTCCTCTTAGACTTCAGCTCATGGCAGCAGATAAACACCGTGGGGGCTTCCCTGCTTCAGTCTACTCAACCCGGTGAGAGATAAAACACTGCAGTCCTCTGTAGCACACCCCTGTGTTGTCTGTAATGGTGTTGTCCCGCTACTGAAGTTTTAAAAATGTCCATTTCCGGCTAACATTCTTAACTTTTATAAACAGCTGATTTACCAGTGTTCACCAGTGCTCAACAGAGATGACTGTGATTGGCTGTGAAGGTCATCATTTAACCGCTCTTCACAGATTGCAAACACAGATAGACGGACACTGGAGCGTTTTACAGCCATAAAGATCAGTCGATTCATCAAGCGGATCACTCGTCTGTGTTTGCACTTGGTAAACATCAGTGAAGTGCCACAAGTGCGGTGAACGGATGACCGTCACGGCCAATCACAGTCATTTCTGTTGAGCACGTGAACACAACAGCAAATCAGCGGTGTTTAGGAACGCCATCAGCAGTGCCTTAAATGTTAACGGGAAACGGAGTTTTTTTTTTTTTTTACATTTCAGAACCTAAATGTTGTATGGTGACGAGTCTAATATAGTGAAAGAAGCCGTTCATCAACTTGAGTTTGATAAACGGCATCTAAAACGTGTGTTTGGGAAAGAAAATGTTAGCTAACTAGCGCCATTTCTCTTAACTTACTGAAAATAAAATCTGATATCCCTTTTTATTTTCACTATTCATTCAGAACGGACCTTCGGGTCAGTCGGACGGCGCTGAAAGTATAAATATGTCACTTTTTCTTTGCTGATAAGATATACAGCCATGTACACAACATTCCTGTGTGACTCAGGCGATACTTCCGGGTATCTTCCCACCGCAGCCTCGATTTCGCTGTTTAAAATGGCGGCCGCGTGAAATCAGTCTATAATAATAATAATAATAAGTAAGATGTTGTTTGTTTATTTTTGAAAATACTTTTACAATTTGACAAATGCAAACCACTGCAGAAATGTTCAAACCAGCAGGTCCATGTCATATACAGCTACAGTTAAACTGAGTAACCTACTATAAAATAAAAGCATTAGCCTATGCTATGTTTTTTGTTTTGACAAGCTTTGGAGCGATGACTGTAAAAAATATAACAAGCTTTGGAGACGCAACATAAATTCCGCTCGGCTGTGTTCAAAATGACATCAATGTTTTCAAAGTGCACTGCGAAGCGAGCGCAATTGTAAACATGAAGATCGTTAAAACTGAACTGTACAAATGCTTTGAATGCAAATTACACCTAAGAGTGACAACTTTAATGCTTTTAAAAATCATTCCAAGTTTTAATGTTAGAATGTTCTAAAGGAATAGGGTATAGGGGGGATAACTGGGAATAGAACACAGCCAGGATGCAAAGGGGGGCTAATAATACAGCTGAAGTTATAAACTGCTTTATAATGTCTATTAATGTAGAGTTAATGCTTTACAAATGATTACTTAACTCTTCGCTAATGCTTAATAAATGATTTATGATGTGCAGTTACCCATGCATCCAGAAAGTGCTGCATCCTGCTGTAGTACTTCACACAGATACGCAGTGTTAACAACGTGTGTGTCTCTTTTAGGTCTTGAGTGTCCATCTGAACGGCTGGAAGCTGGACCGGAGGCTGGGTTTGGGCCTGATGCTGCTCTACTCCATCTTTCTGCTCTGCTCCATCCTCTTCGGCCAGCTTTAGATGATCTTTCACTGATTTATACTGTAGATCAGGTATTATAACTTGGGTGGTTTTCAGTCGGTGTCTGATGTAGCAGCCGTAGCAACGTTTAAAATAGACCTCAAAATGGATTTAAAGGCAGAGCTCAGATCTGGGGTCTTATTTAAAAATGTGGCATGTGTGCACGCCAAAGTTGTGATCTATAAAAATGATAAACTCGACAGGAGAATGTGCGCAGATGTAGGTCAACTCTAAGTACACATATTTAACTTAAAATAGGACTTAATTAAACCACTTTGAATCACCATATGAGCTATAATCTTGATTAAATACATTGGTATTTTGGTTGCATACATTCACATCACGTCAGTTTAAGATTGTATGAGGAATACTGATGAATATAAAGGTTTCTGTTCAAACATAATCCAACAGGATTATGTTTTCACATGCATTAACATTTCACATGCATGGTTGTCCTAGCCAAATTCCCTCTCAGCCCTAAACCATCATGGCCTCCCAATCATCCCCATCCACCAAATTGGCTCTATCACTGTCTCTCCACTCCACCTACAGCTGTTGTGCGGTGAGCGCACTGACACTGTTGTCCTGTGGCTGCAGTCTCATCATCCAAATAGATGCTGCACACTGGTGGTGGTGTGGAGAGACCCCCCTCGTGGTTGTGAAGCGCTTTGGGTGTATGGCCACACACTGTAAACGTGGTATACACTCACTTCACACGGGCGCCATTTTAAAACACGAAAGCGAGGCTGTGGTGGGAAGAAACCTGGAAGTATAGAATCAGTGCTATAAACATTGAAGCAACATGCTGTGTACTACAAACCTCCAGCTGCTGCCGCCATTTCAAAAGCAGAAATGGAATGGAATGCAGAAACCGCAGCCTCGATTTCATTGCCTAAAATGGCGGCCGTGTGAAATCAGGTTATAATAATAGAAATTAAAAGCAGCAGGTTTACTCACTTTTCTAAAGTAAAGTCAACTAATCACTTTAAAAGCCACATGTTTACTCACTTTTCTAAAGTAAAGTCAACTAATCACTTTAAAAGCAACAGGTTTACTCACTTTTCTAAAGTAAAGTCAACTA
>CAIGQQ010037913.1:885120-910721 GCA_903798035.1 Danio albolineatus | reverse complement strand
TCTAAACTCTATCTATACTCAATCTACCCTCAATCTATACTCAATCTGTCCTTGATCTATCTATGCTGAATCTATTCTTGATCAATCTATACTCAATCTATTTATACTTGATCTATTTATCTATACGATCTATCTGTCTATACCCAACCTATACTTGATCTATGTACACTAGATCTATCTATCTATACCCAATCTATCCTTGATCTATCTAAACTCTATCTATACTTAATCTATCCTCGATCTATCAATCTAAACTCAATCTCTATCTATACTTGATCTATCTATACTCGATCTGGATGGATGGATGGATGGACGGAGTATAATGTTTACCAATATTCTTCAAAATATCCTCTTTCTGTAAAATCGTTCATATTTTTGAGACAACTATCGCTTTAAGGATCACCTTTCAACACATAATAATTAACTAGATAAGATAGCAGGCATTAAAAGTTGACTAGAAGTTAGGAAAATGTCCATAAAAGAGCAGTTTTCCATATTTTGTCTATATTTTCCCCATTTATTTATGCTTTTGAATTGCATTATGTGACTTTGCAACAACTTTTAACCTTGAAAAGTTGTAAAAAGTGACTTTTATTGACTTTATTAATAGTTTAAAGTGATATATAGCCTGGGTTGGTGCTGTCTATTTTGATACAAAAACCTTGTAATAAACTGCAAGTACATTTTCTGCTATTTTACAGACTTATTTCCCTTCTTATATATTATATTCTTTACTAAAATGTCGCTAAAAGTCACTTTGGTAAACTGAAGAGTTGAATTATCAACATCAGAAGTCGACAGAGCAGAGATCAATGCAATTCACAACCGGAAATAAACAGAAAATGAACCACAAAATACGGAAACAGATTATTTTTACAGTGCAGTTAACTTTAAGGCACAAAGGTCAAGTGAATAAACTCAAAACTAATTACAGCTTCTTTAAGAAACAATTTAATTTCTGAAATAACACGTCAGCATGTCGTCCATGAAAAAGTAACTGTACTCTGTGTTGTTTTTTTAGTAAATGTGATGTTCACTAATTACAAGTATTAGTTTTTGGTAATCGGATTACGTAGTAGCACTGGTTTATTTACTGTAGTCATCGACAAAGTAATCACGTTGTGGTAATTCTGTCTTTAATCCATTTGCACTGACTGTAGCAATACAAAACTGATGATCTTTTGTGTGGGAATACTTACAGTAGTTATTTTAGCGATAATGAGACGACACAGGTTTTGCCTGTAGTGGTAATTTAATGTGATTGTATTTTTGATAGTTGTTTTTTGGATGTTTTCTAAAGAGGTTTGTAGCTGGTTGTTATACAATATAACACACGTGTACTGATGTTTTTATTTTTTGGTGAAACTGCGGTATAAAATAACATCATAGATGTACATGGATAATGTTAATATTGAAAAACGTTATTTATATAGATTTAGATTTGTTGGTGCACACACTCAAAGAAATCTTTACTGTTTATATTTACTACGATTTACCTAGTTTTATAAAGTCTAGTTGAAGTGTTTTGTAATATTTCTATATTATTAAATAGAAATGAATACCTTAAATTATGGAAGCCCGTTCTCTGCCTCTGAATAAAAAATGTAAAAAGTTATTGCCTTTTTTATTTTCTTTCTCCTCCTAACTTTTGTTTGATTCTGACTTGTTTTCATCTCAGAATTGTGAGATCTAAACTCAAAATTGCGAGTAAATCAGAACTGTGAGATATAAATTCAGAATTCGGAGTTGCAATTGCGAGTTTGGAGTCATAATGGAGAATTTGGAGTTATAAAGTCAGAATTCTAAGATAAAATGTCACTATTTTGAGTTATAAAGTCAGAATTTGAACAGAAAAAGTCGCAATTGCATGTTTTAAAGACAGAATTCACATATAAATTATGCAACTTGGAGTTATAAAGTCAGAATTCTAAGATAAATTGTCTCAATTTCGAGCTTTAAAGTCAGAATTTTGAAATAAAAAGTTGCAATTCTGAGAAATAGTCACAATGGTGTTATATAAAGTCACAATTCTGAGCTTTAAAGTCAGAATTCGCAGATAAATAGCCACAATTGTGTGAAGTCAGAACTCAGAGATAAAAAGTCACAATTCTTAGTTATGAAGTGAGAATTTAGAGATAAAAAGCCGCAATTGTGAGTTTTAAAATCAGAATTCAGATATCGGAGATAAAGTCACAATTATGTGATATAAAGTCAGAATTTGGAGGTAAAGTTGCAATTCTGAGCTTTAAAGTCAGAGTTTGCCAATAAAAAGCCACAATTGCGTGACAAAGTCAGATTTTGGAGATAAAGTTGCAATTCTGAGCTTTAAAAGTCAGAATTCGTAGATAAAAAGCCACAATTGCATGATATAAAGTCAGAATTCAGAGATAAAATTCTTAGTTACAAAGTGAGAATTTAGAGATAAAAAGTCACAACTGTGAGTATTAAAGTCAGAATTCAGAGAAATAGTCACAACAGTGTTATATAAAGTCAGAATTCAGAGAAACAAAGTCACATTAGGGTTATATAAAGTCAGAATTTTGAGTTATAATGTCAGAATTTGGAGATAAAAAAGCCACAACTGCATCATATGAAGTCAACAGGGAAAATAAAATCGCAATTGCATGAAATTAAGTTAAAATTCAGAGAAATAAAGTCACAATTGCGTGATATAAAGTCCGAATTTGGAGGTTTAATGTCAGAATTTGGAGATAAAAGCCACAATTGCATGATATGAAGTCAGAATTTGGAGATAAAGTTGCAATTCCGAGCTTTAAAGTCAGAGTTTGCCAATAAAAAGCCACAATTGTGTGATATGAAGTTAGAATTCTGAGAATAAAGTCGCAATTGCATGATATGAAGTTAGAATTCGTAGATAAAAAGCAACAATTGCATGATATGAAGATAGAATTTAGAGATAAAGTTGCAAATACGAGCTTTAAAGTCAGAGTTTTGACAATAAAAAGCCACAATTGCGTGACTAAGTCAGATTTTGGAGATAAAAAGCCACAATTGCATGATATAAAGTCAGAATTAAGAGATAAAAAGTTGCAATTCTTAGTTACAAAGTGAGAATTTAGAGATAAAAAGTCACAACTGTGCGTATTAAAGTCAGAATTCAGAGAAACAAAGTCACATTAGGGTTATATAAAGTCAGAATTTTGAGTTATAATGTCAGAATCTGGAGATAAAAAAGCCACAATTGCGTCATATGAAGTCAACTGGGAAATTAAAAATTGCAATTGCATGATATAAAGTCAGAATTCAGAGAAATAAAGTCGCAATTGTGTGATATAAAGTCAGAATTTGGAGTTATTTCACAATTTGGAGATAAAAGCCACAATTGCGTGTTATAAAGTCACAATTTGGAGATAAAGTTGCAATTCCGAGCTTTACAAGTCAGAATTCGTAGATAAAAAGCCACAATTGTGTGATATGAAGTCGTAATTCTGAGAATAAAGTCGCGATTGCCTGATATGAAGTCAGAATTTGGAAATAAAAAGCTGCGATTGCGAGTTATAATATTAGAATTTTGAGTTTTACAGTAATGTCCTGTCATAGAAACTAGGGCTGGGCGATTTGGCAACAATTGCAATCTCAATAATTATTTTCCATTTTGAATGGTAATGATATATATTTCGATAGCAGTTGTTAAAGCTTGATTTAAAAGAGTACCCCAACGATGACTGAAGCCACAAAAAGTAGAGGGTTCATTAAATGGCATGAAATATTTTTGGCTGATCAATTTTTGGTGGCCAAAAATTTGATATATCTCCAATCTCTACATCTCGGTTGCCGAAAATTTGATATCAACACAAGTATAGATTCCTATTGTTGCACATTTCTGCTGTGTGATTAGCTCTTAGAAAGTAAAAAAGGCCAGAGCTTATCGTTGTTATTGACATAAATTATCACGATTGGATATAATATCATTTATCGGCCCAGCTCTAATAGAAACTGAACTTAAATGGAAAATGTACAGAAAAAAGTCACAATAAGGTTTTCTATTATTTATTTATTCAGAGTCAGGATGGGGGTTCCATATTGAATAGATGTGGTGTGTGTTTTGTGGAGAAGAGTCTAAACAATAATGTCTGAAAGAAAAGATTCTGTTGTACATTTTCACTATATTGATACGGTTTCTGATTTTGTAAAGCGTGTTTATACTGAGATCAGGTTGATACTGAGCTTCTGGTTTTCGAGACTGAATGCTCAGTGCAATGACAGTGATGCCACTAAACAATAATAATAATCACGTTTGAGAGACAAAAATACAATGCTTTCTGTTTCTGGCTTTTGTTGTACAATAAAAGTCTGTCCTTGTGTGCAATAAACAGTGCAATAAGAGGATCGAGCTTCTGTCCGGTTCATTGATTAATCATTGAGATGAGCCGATGTGTTTGTGTTGTGTTTATGGTGGTTGTGTTGCATTTACAGCTCAGCTTCAGACAAATATGTTGGATGCTTTCAGGCTGAACACATTTGAATGTCATGAAGTAAATAATTGTTTCTTTAAGCAGAGTTTGTGGAGTCAGCGTCTGTTTTCTGGGGGAGTCTAATAACAGTAAATTTCAAATGTAAAATAACATGGTCATCATAATATAAAATTATATTTAATAATATCTTTACCTTTTAATCTTGAATAAATAATCTAATCCTTTAATATGACTTATTGCGGATACAACCTGCCATATTGATGCTCAAACTTTGTACAGGGAGTGAAGAATTATTAGGCAAATGTGTATTTTGATCACATCATCCTCTTTATGCATGTTGTCTTACTCAATGCTGTATAGGCTGGAAAGCCTACTACTAATGAAGCATATTAGGTGATGTGCATCTCTGTAATGAGAAGGGGTGTGGTGTAATGACATCAACACCCTATATCAGGTGTGCAGAATTATTAGGCAACTTCCTTTCCTTTGGCAAAATGGGTCAAAAGAAGGACTTGACAGGCTCCGAAAAGTCAAAAATAGAGAGATATCCTGCAGAGGGATGCAGCACTCTTAAAACTGCCAAGCTTCTGAAGCGTGATCATCCAACAATCAAGCGTTTCATTCACAATAGTCAACAGGGGCACAAGAAGCGTGTGGAGAAACCAAAATAACTGCCCATGAACTGAGAAAAGTCAAGCGTGCAGCTGCCAAGATGCCACTCGCCACCAGTTTTTCCATATTTCAGAGCTGCAACATCACTGGAGTGCCCAAAAGCACAAGGTGTGCAATACTCAGAGACACGGCCAAGGTAAGAAAGGCTGAAAAACCACCAGTGAACAACACACACAAGCTGAAACGTCAAGACTGGGCCAAGAAATATCTCAGACTGATTTTTCCAAGGTTTTATGGACTGATGAAATGAGAGTGAGTCTTGATGGGCCAGATGGATGGGCCCGTGGCTGGATCGGTAAAGGGCAGAGAGCTCCATCCCACTCAGACGCCAGCAAGGTGGAGGTGGAGTACTGGTTTGGGCTGGTATCATCAAAGATGAGCTTGTGGGGCCTTTTCGGGTTGAGGATGGAGTCAAGCTCAACTCCCAGTCCTACTGCCAGTTTCTGGAAGACACCTTCTTCAAGCAGTGGTACAGGAAGAAGTCTGCATCCTTCAAGAAAAACATGATCTTCATGCAGGACAATGCTCCATCATAGCGTCCAAGTACTCCACAGCGTGGCTGGCAAGAAAGGGTCTAAAAGAAGAAAAACTAATAACATGGCCTCCTTGTTCACCTGATCTGAACCCCATAGAGAACCTGTGGTCCATCATCAAATGTGAGATTTACAAGGAGGGAAAACAGTACACCTCTCTGAACAGTGTCTGGGAGGCTGTGGTTGCTGCTGCACGCAATGTTGATGGTGAACAGATCAAAACACTGACAGAATCCATGGATGGCAGGCTTTTGAGTGTCCTTGCACAGAAAGGTGGCTATATTGGTCACTGATGTGTTTTTGAATGTCAGAAATGTATATTTGTGAATGTTGAGATGTTATATTGGTTTCACTGGTGAAAATAAATCATTGAAATAGGTATATATTTGTTTTTTGTTAAGTTGCCTAATAATTCTGCACAGTAATAGTCACCTGCACACACAGATATCCTCCTAAAATAGCTAAAACTAACAACAAACTAAAAACTACTTCCAGAAATATTCAGCTTTGATATTAATGAGTTTTTTGGGTTCATTGAGAACATGGTTGATGTTCAATAATAAAATAATCCTCAAAAACCCAACTTGCCTAATAGTTCTGCACTCCCTGTATTGTTCAGCTCTACTTTAATTCTTTTTTTTTTTTTTGTAGTTTTGCTGAAACGTACAAACAATTTATGAATGAAAATAGACACTGGGATTATTTCAAGCATTCGCTTTTAAAATATTGCACATATTTAAGATATTTGTGCGTGTTTATTTCTGTGCCACATTAAAAATCATTAGTAAAACGCACTGGCGCCCTCTACCTGCACTATACTGCACCTGCAGTCACAGCACAGTTTCATTATTTCTTTCGGAAATCAAAAGTATGATGAACACACGATGCTTAAAAGATGTTTAAATCCAACACTAGAAGTGATCGTCTAAGTTTCAGGTCTGGAAAATGTGGAATGGACAGTATATCTGCCTTTAAAGGGGCAGTTCACCCCAAAATTTGAACGTTGTCATTATTTGTACACTATCTGACCAAAGTCTTGTCATTGATCTCAGTTGTAGAGCATCAAATAATAACTTGACTTCTAGTTGATCATTTGTAAAAGTGGCAGAAGGTGGATTTTTCTGATGAATCATCTGTTGATCTGCATCCCAATCATCACCAATACTGCAGAAGACCTACTAGAACCCACATGGACCAAGATTCTCACAGAAATCAGTCAAGTTTGGTGAAGGAGACATCATGGTTTGGGGTTACATTCAGTATGGGGGCGATGAGAGATCTGCAGAGTGTCTGCAACATCAACAGCCTGAGGTATCAAGACATTTGTGCTGCCCATTACATTACAAACCACAGGAGAGGGCAGATTCTCCAGCAGGATAGCGCTCCTCATACTTCAGCCTCCACATCAAAGCTCCTGAGAGCAGAGAAGGTCAAGCTGCTCCAGGATTGGCCAGCCCAGTCACCAGAATGAACATTATTGAGCATGTCTGGGGTAAGATGAAGGAGGAGGCGTTGAAGATGAACCCAAAGACTCTTGATGAACTCTGGGAGTCCTGCAGGACGCTTTCTCTGCCATTCCAGATGACTATTAATGAGTTATTGGAGTCACTGCAGAGATGCCTTTGCCTTTCATATAAGCCACTGCTGATACCAAATGATCAACTAGAAGTCAAGTTATTATTTGTTGTTCCTAAAACTCGACACAACAAAAAATACACTGAAAAGCAGCCCCTATTGACTTCCATTGTATTTTTAATTCTACTATGCACGTCAATCATAGCAGAATGCGTGTTTCCAGTCATTAAAAATGTAGTAAATAACTGGATGAAGAGTAAAAGCAGGATGAATGTAGTGTTTTATTGGGTTTACTGGCTGTTTGGATGGTGGAGTCATGCGGGGTCTCCATAAGAAGACTGATGTTTGTCGGCTTCAGGCAGAAAGAGCAAGAGTACAAATCAGATTGACATGAAACAACAGAGAGAGAGAATACATGAAGACGACGACAGAAGAGAAGGACACGCACAATCCTGATAACACTTTCCAGTGAGATCTCATTTAAGTGACACTGTATTTTGATGGACATTCTGTAGACAAAGAAGATGCACCTACAGACCTCCTTTACATTATTAGTACTATTCGGGCTGCACATTACATTGCAATATTATCATCGGGATATTAACGTGACGTGGGATATATTTCTTGCATGCATTGGTGGTTGTTTAGCTAAATTTGACCAATCAGATGGGACTCACTATCTTAAGCCCCGCCTTCACATTAGTTGCTGTTCTGCTATTGGCTAGAAGGTGAAACCCAAAGCTGAAAATAAACGGTAAAGTCTATATGGGATACACAGCTGGCCGGAAGTGCTATATGCACATCAATATAGCAGCATTTTTTATGACACTGTATAACAATAGTTAATATTTTTGGTTGGGTTTAGGGTTAGACGTTAAAAAATACAATTTATTGGAGGGTTTAATAGATAATGTAATTAATACTGGGTACATCTACTGTTGTTACTGTGATGGTTGGGAAGGGGGTAGACGTTAATAAAATACAATTAATGTCAAGTTTAAAAAATAATATATATAATTTTCGTTAACTTCCAGCCGCAACTGTATCTGATCGAGAAACAACCAAAATAAACACTAATGGGCAGAGTCAGGAGTAGGCATGGGCTTCTGACGGTATGATGACGGATAAAAATATCACGGTTTCACGGTATTGTGATTACTGCTCTAAAATATATTACTTTTAAAAATATCTGGTATAAAAACCAAAAACTTTTTTTCCCCTTCGAACACAATATATTTGATTTTGAGAAACGTTTAAATTATTTGGAGCAGTAAACACGTCAGGCGAAATAATTCAAATCAATCATTGACATTTGCTGTCTTCATTAGTTTCAAAAACTCAAAAAAATATAACTTTTTGCTTGTTCATTTTTTTGTTTCAGCTCATTTTATTTAGTTTAAAGTTGTCCCAATGAAATCTCAAGAATTATGTTATGTTTAATATACATAAATGTGTTAAGTTAACCTGATCGATTTGTGTTGGGACAACATGAATTGAGTGGAACCCTGCATTTTTTAACAGTGCAGATTTCTTTACACTTTAAAACGCCATTTTTGGATTTATTTATTTTTGCTGGAGATACTGTAGTCCTGAAAACAAACAAACAAACAAACAAACAAACAAAAGAAGAAGAAAAAAATCCTACTCATATCTTAGGAACGGCATTACAGAAAACTTTGGCGGTTTTAAAACCTTGACTTTTCCCAACCGCGGTATACCTTGAACACGCTTATCATCCATGCCTAGTCGAGAGAGGAAAACGACAGCAAATCAGAGGTTTCCACTCATTCACAGTGTTTTAAAGACTAAATGTTTGCACATCGACAGTATTTTAGTCTGAATTACAATTAATTAGATCTGAAAATATCATTTACCCGTTAATTTTAATGTCAGTACATAAATTTAAAAACAAAACCAATGACAATAGCATTTTTCCAGGGAAGTGTTATATTATATGAACTACTGTTTTCGCAATACTCAATAACACTGTATATTTGTACAGTATAGCACAGTATTAATTTGTAAACTATCTGCTTAAAGCAGAGATGCCCAAAGTAGGGCCCGTGGGCCAAAATTGCCCCATTGTAACCTTTTGTTTGGCCCACCATCCGAGAGGAGAGTGAATATGATGGAGAGGGTTGGGGCAAATGCCTTTAACACAGAGATTGTAATCTATAATTTGAGGTAACCTTTATTGTTTTGTTGCTTTTATAGCTACAAGAAAAGCAAAGTCAAATTAAATATTTCAATGAGATGTAAATAAAGCTGATTATATAAAACGTAAATACTGTCACACGATGGATAGAGGACATTGGCGATCAAATCTAGGCAAAAACTAGCGTAATTCTGTTATAAATTAGATCGTTTTGTTTTTACTGTGTTAAGTTCATTACAAAATGTAAAAAAAAGAAAGAAAATACTGTTTTAGTTAATATAAAGCAATGTTTTCTAGTCATTTTTTCAAATATTATTAAACAAATGAGGAAATTACACATGGCAACAATATTTACTTTCGGCCCACTAGACTTAATCGAGTTTGGTTTTTGGCCCTCCATAAGAAAAAGTTTGGGCACCCCTGGCTTAAAGGGACAGTACACCCTTAGATTTTAATACTGTCATCATTTCCTCCTACACTTGTTCAAACCTGAGTTTGTCTTCTATATTGAAGAATGCTGTAAATAAATAAACAGCCATCGACGTCCATAGTATTTTTGTTCCTGCTATGGCTGCTTCCCCCCCCCCAACATTCTGCAAAATATCTTGTTTTTTTGTGTGTCTAATAGAAGAAAGAAACTCAGGACCACTTAAGCAAATTAGTCAAATATCATTATTAAGGTGAACTGCCCCTTTAATTTCCACATTAACATCTCCCATTAGCTGTTACACATAAGTAGCTCATGTAAGCACAGGTAAACCCATTCAATACCAAGCAGAATACTATTAATGCACTGACAGTCTGTAGATACATTACTTAGTCAACAGAATGTGTTAAAGAGCCATCAAAATGAAGTGAAAGCCTCATTTGTTATCGTCAGTTCATGTGGTTAACTAACAAGACACAGCAATGAGCAGAGCGTGTGCTAATACTTCATTTTACAGCATCTTGGTTACGTTACAGGTGTTTAACATCATTAAAAGCAATGGTAACACTATTTTAAGGTGTCCTCATGTCACATTACAATTAGTATATTGTTATATACAATTACTATATTAATTTTAGAATACAAGACGTGAAGTTTTGAATGGGGAAAAGTGTTATGGTCAATATGGAAATACAGCCCCGCCTTCTATTACAGGAGCCATTTATCGATTGCTACAGACTTGATGATTCTCTAGGGGAGGGGCTCAGACTGGATGCGAGTTTCTGCAGGTTTTGTGTGATTCAAACGTTCAGAAATGAAACTAATGAGACAGTCGTAGTTTAATTATATTGGCGATTCCTATTATGAAATTTAACCGTAAGCTTGACGAGCAATTGTGGAGAATTTGATAAGGGACTTTGATACTGTTCAGACTACACCGTAAACAATAAAAACAATAAAAAGCACTTTTAATTTCATAAATTTATTCAAGTTTCTCTACTTTTGGAACACAGGGTACATACAGGAATCGGAGATACCTTTTAAGACCTTTTTTAATGCTGCGTTCACACCAGATGCGGAAGACGCGTCAAGCGCAAATGAGTTACATGTTAAGTCAATGCAAAGGCGCGTATAGGCATCCTGTGCCGCGATATGCGCGAATGGCGCTGCACGAGTAATGCGAATTGCGCGAATGCCACGATATGCGCGACACGAGTAATGTGTATTGCGCGAATGCCGCGATATGCGCGACACGAGTAGTGTGTATTGCGCGAATGCCGCGATATGCGCAACACGAGTAATGTGTATTGTGCGAATGCCGCGATATGCGCGACACGAGTAATGTGTATTGCACGAATGCCGCGATATGCGCGACACGAGTAGTGTGTGTTGCGCGATTGCCGCAATATGCCCGAATGGCACGGCACGAGTAATGTGTATTGCGCTAATGCCGCAATATGCGCAAATGGCGCGGCACGAGCAATTTGTATTGCGCGAATGCCGTGATACGTGTGAATGGCGTGGCGTGAATTGAGCGTTTGACGCAATTAACGTGCAAATCCCTCCAGTTCGAAAATCTGAACTTTACATTAACTAATAACTTCAGAGATCAGATTTCACTAGCTCATGTATTTTCCAATATAATATTTAATATTCAGATTTAATTAAATCATAGTTCAACATCTAATAATGCATTACCAAAATCCAAAGTTGTGCTTGTTAACAACATTAGTTAATGCACTGATTAACATGAATGATGTATTTTAATGAAATAACATTAACAAAAGATGAATAAATACTGTAATTAACGTACTGTTGATCAGTTGTTCATGTTAGTAAATGCGTTACTAATGCACAAACTAATCTGACCTTATTGTGTGACCGATTCCATTAACTCGTCATTACAATATCAAAGTTGGCATTAAAATGAACTAATAAATTATTTATTAGCATCACTCATAGCTGGTTAATGTTAAATAACGCACTGAACTACAGTTAACAAATGAAACACCTTATTAGCTAGCTATGTTTCCAACCAAATATGCAAATTAAATGTATGCGTGAAACTAGAATATTGCATAAAAATGCACAATTCCCATCCAATAGGTCAAAGAGAACAAAATCGTCACTCATAAACTGGTTATTTCTGTTATTTCCAATGCAATAATCCCAAAATGTGCATAAAAATATCTGGATGGAAACATAGCTGCTGAAAAGCATGACCAAAATCCTCATCTAGACGTTGCGCTTCATATTCCACTGAAGAAAAATCATGAATGCATCTGTTTTAATGAGAAACATCTTGGTTTTTACAACACAAAAGTCATTCTCGAAGACAAACACAGGAGCTTTATGGCTTGATAGCATTATTTCTGCAGCAGCCTTTGAGTAAGAGAGTGAGCCGAGGGTTGCGTTCATTTCTCAAAAGCGTTAAAAGCCAGCCACTAAAACACAGACGGAGAAATCCATGGCTTTAAAACAGACAATTCTGCCACATACGGCGTGTGTTTCTACTCTCGGCCATCCTGTCAGACAAATAAACCTCTGATAATGTTCTCAACCCAAACCACCAGATCAACACTGAGAAACAAATGAGCAAAACGGACATCAGAAAGCAGATTCTCAAGGGAGCAAACAGGTAGTACAAGCCAAATCTTTCTGCAAACTCCTTTCTGGCATCATATATAAAGATCTAAGTGTGAAGTTAATAATAATAATAATAAAAAAGGTTAAGATTAAAAAAATAAAACCAACTAAAAATATACAGTATCAGTCGAAAGGTTTGGAATATTTAAATCATATCTGTGTATCATCTCTTAGGCTCAGCAAGGCATTCGTTCGATCAAAAATGCAGTAAAAATAGCACAATATTGTAGGATATAATAAGCGATTTAAATCATGGTTTTCTACTTTTAAAACATTATATTTTTGTAATACGAAGATTAATTAATTCGTTAGGTAATTCATTAAAACTATTTCAGCATTACTACTTAAGGCCAGATCACACTGTGCGAAATCCTGAACGATTGTGGCATGTCAAGGCTGCACGAATATGGCTAATGTCGAGTTCAGACTGCATGATTTTCAAAGTAGTCGTGTCTCAGATGTGTTCACACTGCATGACTATCTGGGCTAGTGTTCTGTCGCTGCTTTGTTTACACTGCAAGATGGATCGGCGACAGGGAGTTTCACAAAAACGTGACTTCAAAAAAGTTTGCGTGACTTCAAAATGGGAAGAATCGCTGACAACTTTGTCCAAACTACGTCTCACACCCAAAAACACGTAGGTTATCTTTTGTTATTAACTACATAACGAGAAAGAAGCCTTTAATGGGGTAGAAATGTCCATATTTGCTCACCTGACTTTGAAGGGAATTAGCAGTTTCTCCTCAACTGTTTTATTTTTTGACCGGGTTGGGTTGTGATATTGCTCAGATGACACGTCAAACAGACACGGGGGCTCCTGCCAAATTTACATTCATTTTCCCTCCATTTCTTGTGTCCGAATAAACTGAAGATGAGCTTTTAACTTCTCCTCATCCTCCCGCTGGCCTGCAGATACCCCCACACTAGTGAATGCTGCTCTCTGATTGGCTGTAGGCGATCACTGATGTTATTTTCAGTCAGAACACATTTCACACGGCATGATTTGAATCGCCGACAGCTCCAGATATTCAGCACGCCAAATATCTCCCAGGCATCGGCGACTCATCGGAGATTCTCTCAGATCACGTCTCTGATAGTTCATACTGTGTGATTGTCACTCGCGTGAACGAGCACCGATTCGCTTGTGATTTTAGCCATTTGTAGGAGATTTCTCAAAACCTGTCGGCGAGTCAAAATTGGGGCTAAAATCATGCAGTCTGAACTCTGCATAATGTCACACTGTAAGATCTCAGCTATCATAAAGTCAGACTGAACGACAATGAAGAAGCGCCAAAACGCAGAAGAAAACTCCCCTGGAGCTTGACGTCATCCACCCGTGACAATTTTACTATCCCGCATTCTGAAATGATTCCTCACAGCAAATGTAAACAAACAGTAGCGAGTCTCAATAATAAAACCAGGATGAAAAATTGTCGCATGAATTGCATCATCGGATTTGGCGCTCATACTGGTTCTTGGATTGATGCTCATGGCAGCTGTTGTCCCCATACCTGTCAACCCTCCCGTTTTTCCCAGGATTCTCCCGTATTTTACAGCTCTATCCGGCTATCATCCCGTAAAGGTGTTTTCCCGTGTTTCTCCCGTATTTTCAGTCTTTCTCTGAAGGGTGGTAATAAAAAGAGCCGATCCTCCCTATACGCAACCCATACCACCGCACAACCAGGGGCCGCCCCTTGCTCTTAAATGTGAGTCCGTTCTGTGCTTTCGGTTTATTTAGGCGTGAAACACTTTGAAATAAAGATAAAAACAGCAGGATTCCCTTTCCTTTTCATTACAGGTGCCGTCGCTCCTCCTGTGCAATCCTCAAAACGTCATAAAGCGGTGCGTGACTGTCAGACGCGCTCCATAGTGATAAACAGATGCTGTTTCCTAAACAGATTCTGTACATGTGATTTGAAGCGTAGCGAAAGTCTGGGTGTGTGTTTGAACAGACATATACACATAATTAATAATAATAACAGCTAAAGATGTCGACTTTGATGCTTTTTTTTTTTTAACACAACTAATTTTGTCCTAAATGAGCATAAAATGTAAGGAAAGCAGTCAAATGCTTCATTATAACCTTAGTTGTGTGCATTGTTAAAGTGACGCCTCTGTTATTTAATGTAATCAAACAGAAAAATCGAAATAACTGAGATTCATTAGCGGCTCTTTATTCAGAAAGTGTGAGTTATACAGTGAGAAAAAGATTAATGAGATTTGATAACTTGATTCTATTACTTTAATAGCTAATCTTAATAAGCTAAACTGTTTGCTAATGTATACTATTAAATTTTGTTTTGTAAATAATAATATAAAAAAATATTACTGACCGTTTAGCTGTTTATTTACAAACAAACATGGGGGGGGGGGGTGTTATCCATTATTATGGTGGGCATATCCCTTATTCTCAAATCCCAATGTTGACAGGTATGGTTGTCACACTGCAGGAAAGTGTCTGAAATCTGACACTGCCAGAGCTTCATCGGAGGACAAATCTGATCACAACGGGCACTAAGCGGCTGTCTGTGAACATGTCGAACTAACTATCAGCGATCACAGATTTTAGCCCAGGACTTCAGGAATCTTTTAGCATTTCCCAAATTTGTCTCGGATGACAAAATCGTGGCTGAAATCTCACAGTGTGAGCAGGGCTTTAGATGTTTAGTCAATAATCCTTCAGAAATCAATCAATAATTTATATAAAAATTACAAATTTGTTTTACCATCATGTTTATTTCACATTAGGCTGATCTGAAAAACATTATAAATGACTTTGAAAATATAAAACAAATACTGTAACCACTATTATTCAGTGAATCCTCAAAAAAATAAAAAATTTAATAAAAAAACTATGAGGCAACGATATACATTTTCTGAACTATCATGATTAAATGTGCATAAAGCACTGTATTAAAATAGTTTCTGAAGGACTATGTGACTAAATACTAGAGTAATGATGCTAAGAGCAGCTATTTAATCACACACTACAATACGATCACTAAGAAAACATGATAATAATTTCGCTATTGGTTTTTTACTGTATTTTTAATAGAACAATAGAGCAGAAGAGACGTATCATTTCACAAACATTCTTCCAAACTAGCGTAGATGGTCAGAGAAGTGAGAGAAGGATAGGATAAAAGAAAGGAAAGGAAAGAGAGAGAGAGAGATGAAAAGATGGAGAAACAGCGCTGAGCATCTGAACTCTCCCTGAGCAGAGATGAAGGAGAAACTGACGGACAGACAGACAGAAGGGTTGAGCATGGGAACGCTGAATCTCACTGCTTTTCTTCTTCAGCATCTTGTGGTGCTGTTTTACTCTTTTCTTCCCCTGAGAAGCAAAAACAAGCCTTTGTCATTTAAAGGAGTTAATGGTTTAAACCACACACTGAAATACAAACATTTAGGCCCCGTTTACACTAATGCGTTTTCGTTTTAAAACGCATAAGTTTTGCTACGGTTACGCCATCCGTCCACACTACGCCGGAGTATTTGAGCCCCGAAAACAGAGCATTTTGGAAACGCTGGAGAGGCTGTTTTCATTCTAAAGCGCTGCTGCTCCGTCTCAGTGTGGATGGGGGAAACGGAGACGTCTGAAAACAGAGGCGTGGCTGCAGATATTCGCTACATGATTGGGGCTTTCGGGTCATTGCGTAACCTTCTCTTATTCGTCAAGCCCCTATCACATGACTATAACATCACCAGAAGACAGAAGACCAGCCTTCACTGTAAACAACAACATGGACACAGAAATGGGAGCACTGTTTGCACTATTGTCCATTTTAGGTGCCATTGTGCAGTTAAACTCTGCCTTTTTTACTACAACAGCTGCATATATTCAGAAGAGGCAAGCTACTGTTCCAGCACTCGCTAATCGCTCGCATTTCAAGCGGCGTAAGACCTATTTAGAACGCCAAGCGAGACACATGCTTCCTGTTTATACTTGGACACGCATGCCCAGAGTGCGTGAATGGTCACGTGATATACGTTTCTGGGCGAGTAGTGTGGACGGAGATATGTTCAGAAACGCTGGGTGAAACGCTAGTGTGGACGCGGATCGTTTTCATGCTAAAACGCTGTTTTAAAACTAAAATGCACTAATGTAAACAGGGCCTGAGTCTCCTTTACAGAATCCCAGTTGGTAACGCTTCACTTGAAGGTGTGTTTATAAGACCGTCATGAAACCTTTATGCTCATGACATCATAAATGTGAATGAGATTTTATGCATGCTTATGACAACTGTAATTAAGTGTCATTTGGTCAGCAAGGGTGCTTTCACACCTATAGATCGATTGTTTAGATCTGAAATAGGGATAAAAGTTGTAAATGTTAATTTTTGGGTCTTGGTGCACATGGCAAAGTTTCTTAAACAGACCAAAATAGTTCAAACAAGTGACACTATAACTATATTAGCGATATAATTATTCACGATATTAGTATAGTAATGATTATATTTTTGTAATATGTTATGTAGTAAAGCTGCTTTGGAGCAATAATTATTGTTAAAAGCTCTATGCAAATAAGCGCTTAATTCAGATAAGCTTGAATGGAATTGATTGAATGTGGCGTGACTGTCCTGTCCTCTTCCATCAGGCTAGCGAAGGCAGCATTATTAGGCATATTATAGGGCAGGCTTTATTAGGTACACCTGTCCAAGATTTCTAAATCAGCCAATCACATGGCAGCAACTCAATGCATTTAGGCATGTAGACATGGTCAAGACGATCTGCTGCAGTTCAGACTGAGCATCAGAATGGGGAAGAAAGGGGATTTGAGTGACTTTAAACGTGGCATGGTTGTTGGTGCCAGATGGACTGATCTGAGTATTTCAGAAACTGCTGATCTACTGGGATTTTCACACGCAACCATCTCTAGGGTTTACAGAGAATGGTCTGAACAAGAGGAAATATCCAGCTGTGGGCAGTTCTGTGGGCGCAAATGCCTTGTTGATGCCAGAGGTCAGAGGAGAATGGCCAGACTGGTTCCAGCTGATAGAAAGGCAACAGTAACTCAAATAAGCACTCGTTACAACTGAGGTCTGCAGAAGAGCATTTCTGAACGCACAACTCGGCCAACCTTGAGGCGGATGGGCTACAGCAGCAAAAGAACTGTTAAGAACAGAAAACTGAGGCTACAATTCACACAGGCTCACCAACACTGGACAGTAGAAGATTGGAGAAACGTCGCCTGGTCTGATGAGGCTCCATTTCTGCTGCCACATTCAGATGGTCGGGGCAGAATTTAATGTCAACAACATGAAAGCATGAACCCATCCTGCCTTAAATCAATGGTTCAGGCTGCTGCTGGTGGTGTAATGGTATATATCCATCTTCTGATGGCTACTTCCAGCAGGATAACGCTCCATGTCATAAAGCGTGAATCATCTCAGACTGGTTTCCTGAACATGACAATGAGTTCACTGTACTCAAATGGCCTCCACAGTCACCAGATCTCAATCCAATAGAGCACCTTTGGGATGTGGTGGAACGGGAGATTCGCATCATTGATGTGCAGCCGACAAATCTGCAGCAACTGCGTGATGCCATCATGTCAATATGGACCAAAATCTCTGAGGATTATCTCCAGTACCTTGCTGAATCAATGCCACGAAGGATTAAGGCAGTTCTGAAGGCAAAAGGGTCCAACCCGGTGCTAGAAAGGTGTACCTAATAAAGTGTATATGCCTATTACAAAGCTATAATACACTGAAATAGCCTGTTTTGTTAGTTACTTGGATTGTGTTGCTTTCTCACTACAACCGAATTGATCCAAAGTTCATTCCAATCGAGCTGAGACCTCATTCAGGCGATTTCAGACCGGTTGTTTCGGGGCGGATCTGAGCATGATTGCAGGATTCAGATATGACCAAACCAACCGAGATAAGGAGACAAATGTGCCAGGTCCCCAAACAAACATCTAGGTGTGAAAGCACCCTTAAGCACAAAGATGACATTGGTTGTTATGACACCTTGACATAAGTTAATGTTATTTTTATCTTCGTCATGACAACTTGACATCGCCAAGACCGTCATAAATCTGTAGGCATTCGAAAATTATGCACATCGTCAATTATTCCATCCTTAATATTAGGCAGAATCCAATTACATTTAAGACCTTCAACAACATCTGCTCGGAACAGAGGGTTTATTTAATCCTCATGCAACAAACCATACGCAGAGAAACAAATATTTATATTAGTAACCAACTGACAGCTATGCAGGGGGAAACAGCATCTTGTGACAGGTCTGTGTGTGTGAATAATACAGCTTCAGATGTGGCACATTAGCAGACAGTGAGGCGCGAAATTGTATTTTAATTCTTGTACTCAGTAGTGTTGTGAAAGAGGGAAAACATCATTTGAGAGCGAGTGCCATGCAGAGTGAATGAAGACAGAAACACACAGCACTGGACACTTACAGAGAAACGCAGGAGCTTTTAGCATCACAAGTCTGGAGAGATGATTAGAGAGGTTAGAGAAGTGTTTACACGCAATCGGAGATTCGATTGTTACCTGAAGCTAAAGCAGCTCGTGGGCAGGAGAATTGATTAAATTTAGGAAGGGGTCAACTCTCTCTCGGTTTATGCGACAGCTATGCTAGTTTTTAGCTGCTAGACATTATATTATAATTAGAAATCAGCATCTTCTCAAATCCATGCTTCCCACTTTAAGATAAATATTAAATTCCCCGACTAAAAAGCTAAATTTCCATGTAATGAACAGAAAAACAGGCCAGAGTTGAGCTTAATTTGAATATTATTGTAACCCACCGGTCCTACTGCACCCAACCCGGCCTGAGCTGGGATCAAACCGGCGATTCTTTGCATGGGAGTCGGTCGCTCTAACAAGGAGACCATGGCCTCTAGCATCTGTCTCTAGAGCATCTTCAGAGGTCAGAGGGCTGAGGTTTACCTTCATAGCACTTTGCTAGCTGGCCTCTGTTACACTCATCCCCTTTAACCCCTCTCCCATCCCAGACGAACCTCCATGTGTAACCCACAGGTTTTTCTGCACCCAACTCGGTCTGAGGTGGGATTGAACCAGCGATTCTTTGCATGGGAGTCGGTTGCTCCAACAAGGAGGCTTAAGACCATGGCCTCTAGCATCTGTTGCTAGAGCGCCTTTAGAGGTTAGAGGACTGAGGTTTAAATTCATAGCGTTTCGCTAGCGGGCCTCCATTACACTCACCACCCTAAACCTCACTCCCATCCCAGACGAGCCCCCACATGTAACCCAGCGGTCCTACTTCATCTAACCCAGTCTGAGCTGATGATTCTGTGCATGGGTGTCGATTGCTCTAACAAGGTGGCTAAACAGCCTCTAGCATCTGACGCTAAAACACCTTTAGCGGTCAGAGAACTGAGGATAGCATCTGTCGCTATACCAGCATAGCAATTCGCTAGCTGGCCTCTGTTACACTCAAAGCCCTAAACCTCACTCCCGTCCCGGGCGAGCCCCCATGTGCAAACCACCGGTCCTGCTGCAACCAACCTGGCCTGAGCTGGGATCAAACCGGTGATACTTTGCATGGGAGTCGATTGCTCTAACAAGGAGGCTAAAGACCATGGCCTCTAACATCTGACGCTAGAGCATCTTTAGAGGTCAGAGGACTGAGGTTTACCATCATAGCACTTCGCTAGCTGGCGTCCGTTACACTCACCACCCTAAACCTCACTCCCATCCCGGACGAGCCCCCACGTGTAACCCACCGGTCCTACTGCACCCAACCCGGCCTGAGATGGGATTGAACAGCAATTCTTTGCATGGGAATCGGTTGCTCTAACAAGGAGGCTAAAGACCATGGCCTCTACCGTCTGCCGCTAGAGCACATTTAGAGGTCAGAGAACTGAGGTTTACCTTCATAGCGCTTCGCTAACTGCCTTCCGTTACACTTATCGCCCTAAACCTCACTCACATCCCTGACGAGCCCCCACGTGTAATCCACCGGTCCTACTGCAACCAACACGGGCTGAGCTGGGATCAAACCAGCGATTCTTTGCATGGCAGTTTGTTGCTCTAACAAGGAGGCTAAAAACCATGGCCTCTAGAGTCCGCCGTTAGAGCACCTTTCAGTATATGGCAATAAATATCATGTAAAATGGCATTCAAACTCTCACTGTTAGCATTTAAGACTGAATAAAGCACATGAGATGCTCCTGAGCTGATCATTGTCAGTTTTCTGTTGTTCAGCTAGGAGAAACAGAAGCCGTTTCTAATATATTAGCTCGAGGTGTTGGTTAAGACAGAAACTCTTTAGTTTAGTTTAGTTGTTCAATCGTAAAAGGAGATGAAAATTCATTTATATGCAAGTGCCAGAGCAGCAGAAACTACATTGAAAATACTGTTTATACATTTTAAAAACATGGTGTGGAACAATGTAATTGATTGCAGAGCTTCTTGTACAGTCTGAGACTTGATTTATACTGTGTCTCAATCAGACAGTGAGAGAGAGTCGAGGTTATTGCCATATCAGTTTCTGTCCAAAAAAGATCAACCTTACAAACACTTTAGAGAGATCACTTTTCTATGATAAAAAATGTGTTGTGCGTGTCTCACCGTCCCCCTGGATGTCTGATGTCCAGAGCGTCAGGTTGTCCCGCAGCAGCTGCATGATGAGCGTGGAGTCTTTATAACTGTCCTCACTCAGTGTGTCCAGCTCCGCTATCGCATCATCAAACGCTGCCTTCGCCAACCTGATGGAGGAGGACAGGACAGTCACACCACATTCAATCAATATAATTCAAGCTCATCTGAATTAAGCGCTTATTTGCATAGCGCTTTATACAATATTATTGCTCCAAAGCAGCTTTACAACAGGTGCATTTTACTACATAAGAGATGACTAAAATATAATTATTCCTATACTAATATAGTTTACAGTGCTAATATAGCGTATAGTTATTACTATGCACTTTCTGACTTTGATTGTAAAGTCATAACATCTACCATTCCTGAAGCAGCTTTACAAAGGATGCATGTTTTTACATACTTTATTAGTAAAATATCTCTATTAGTCTACTAACACAGTGTTTAATTATAGTATATAACAAAGGACGCATGTTATTACATTACAATCAAAATCAGAAAGTATGAATGAATAAATAAACAAATAAACAAATAAATGAATGAATAAATAAATGAATAAATAAAAGAATGTATGAATGAATAAATAAACAAACAAATGAATGAATAAATAAATAAACAAACGAATGAATCTATGAATGAATAAATAAACGAACAAATGAATGAATGAATGAATGAATAAATAAATAAATAAATAGCCTTAATCTTGGATGACCTGTGGGAGAGTTAAGCCTGGTTTATACTTCTGCGTCGAGTGATCGCTGTGACCCACGGCGCATGCAATACGCGTTGTCGTGCATTTATACTTCTGCGTGCTCTTGTGTTGCTCTGCAATAGCACTTCCAAAACGCTAGCTGGCAATGGGGCGTTTATGTTCCTCTGTGTTGAGTTTCTTCGCAGATGTTTTGTTCTTTCTGAATGCTTCCTTAAATGTACAAGTGGCTCAAACTCCCTCGGTTTGAGATGGGAACCGGCGGACGTGCGACAACTTTAATCATAAGGTAAACACAAGACAACAGTTTCCATCTGGAGCTCCTTCACAGGACTCGACACTTGTAAACACTCGCTCCATCTGGCTCGTGCTGCTCTAACCTCCGCCCACACTCGTCATCTCGACCAAGCCGGCCAATCACAGGGCTTGCTCTACGCATCGTTTCAACGTGTAGTTAAATTTTTTGAGAGGTGTGCATCAGCGTCGGCGACCACGCGCAGGCTGCATACGTGTGTGCTTGACGCAGAAGAATAAATCAGCCTTAAATCAACAGGAAATATTAATTTCTTGCTGAACAATCTCATTAATGTACGACAGATGAAGGTTTAACACCAAACAAACATTTCACTTTTGAAGTGAGGAGAACAAGCAGCAGTACCTGCACGCGCGGTCGGGGGAATTGAGGATCTCGTAGTAGAAGACGGAGAAGTTGAGCGCCAGGCCGAGCCGGATGGGATGCGTGGGTGGGAGTTCGGTCATGGCGATGTCACTGGCAGCTTTATACGCCACCAAACTGTTCTCCGCCGCTTCCTTGCGGTCATTACCTGTGGCAAACTCTGCCAGATACCTGTGATAGTCCCCTTTCCTGAAAACACACGCATGCAAAGCACACAAGTCAGTCTTCTGCTCTTCAAGGGGTAGTTCACACACAGATGTTAATGCTGTCATTAGTTCCTCATCCTCCACTTAATCAAACTGGTTTCTTCTGTTCAACACAAAAGATGTTTTGAAGTATTCAAAAAAACTTCCATAGTATTTTTTGATCCTACTGTGGATGTCAATAGCTAAATGTCCGTCCACCTATTTTTAGGCACATTTTGGATATGCAAATAAAAAAGGGGTTCATGGAAACGCCAAGATCCGCATCTATTTTAACAATGCGCATAAAAACGTATTAACTTTTTATTCGATAAGAAAAAAAGCAAATAAACTACGATGGAAACACTTTTACCTTACAAATTTCGGTATGCACATTAAAAACGGTCATGTGATTTTGTTATAAGAGTCCATTCACATACAATTTTTTGTTATGAAAATGTGTGTGAATGGACAAACCAGCAGGCTGAGCACATTGTAAAGCATCTGAAATGTTGTTTTGGTTATTCTGAAATGCCTTAACCATCTGAGAATTAGTGCTTTTAGTTTATTAGTTATCTGCAAAATTGTTAAGAGCATCTGTGCTCCGCGTCTCACGCCTTCAAACGGCACCACGTGTTCACTGCTTGTCTGCATTTGTCATTTATTAAATGAAGAAAAGATTCACTCAGCTACTCCTACCACAGCATATTCCCTTTTTATTGATATTTGGCACCAGCTAATCAGGAAGTGATGATTTTGTTCAGTTTGACTCCTTATTAAATTACGAGTCAATAAATTTAATTCACATCTTTGGATGGAAACATAGCTACTGGCAGCTTTTTTCAACAGAAAAAAGTTTATAAAAGACTTCGAGCCACTTGAGTGAGTAAATTTTCATTTTTTGTGTGAACCATCACTTTGACTTATGTCTGGATATTAGGGCCAAACAATATATAGTTTCGGCATTGATATCGCAATGTGTGCATCTTAAAATGAGTCTTTAAGGCATTTCAAGAGTTTAAAGCTTTCTGGCACAAACATGTACAACATTTGCAACTTTAATGAAGAATACTTTTACTTAATCTTTAATATGACAAAGATTAAACACTACAGTGTTATTTCACACGCCATTATTCAAGTTCTGTTGCTGTTCGACAACAAAAAAAAAAAACATAAAGCAATCAATGTATGTGTATATTTTCACTGCTAAAAGCCACAAGTAACGCTGCAAATATTGCAAAAATCTGTCATTTTAGGCAGCATAAATGCTAAATGTCATATGAAATCCTGGAGAAATTGACTATATTGAGCTCTCACTGACAACAACAAGTGGAATAATGTTGTGATGCATTGATTTTATTACCGGTTTTTATTACTTACTACTTTTATTCAAAAAATAAACACAAATATGGGAAGAAATTTGCATTTCTCTTGGAAGAAACTATCTACTTGGTAAGTGGTGACGTATAGGGAGTATGAAATACTGTTTCCGGGTCCAACCCATTACTCATTTGAATGGAGAAAATGTTCATTTATGACCACTTTTCAGTCCTATCACACATTAAAGTGAATTTAATATAAAGTCATGGTGTACACAACAGCCTCTGGGCTTGCTGCATCACAAATACTAAAATTTTAACAATTTAATAAAAATTAATCACTTTCTGGACATCAGATATTAGGCATATATATATATATATATATATATATATATATATTGCGATCGTGATTTTCGAAAGTATTACAGCGCTTTGTAAACGTTTATTATTACCATTTGATGAGCCTCCCCATACAGTCTGATAGAGCGCTTGTACCCGAAAGCCCCTTCGCGTGACGTCACACTTAACAAGTGGATTTTATGCAATTAAAACACTAAACCTCATTTTTGATATTTGAGTAAATCTTAAAAAGACAAAAACTAAATAATTAAATTACTAAACTAAGGAAAACTACTAAAGTATTTACGTAACACTAAAATGGCATGGTAAACAGCGAAAATATAAAACAGCATGCTGCTATTCCAACTCACAAAATGCAATCATTCAGAGATTAATCCAGTAAGCATTCATTTTTTTCAAAACAAACCAAGTGTAAAATTCTAAATCTACCAAAAAAAGACAAACGCAATTCAATTTTCATATTTTATCTTGAACTCACTCATTGGCCAATGTTCTAAGAGGCCTATAAAGACCTGTATTTGTCAAACACCTACATTTTGTAGTAGAAAACTTTGGATTCTCCGGTGTTCGCTGCAGGAATGAGGTGTTTGTCCAGTACATCCAGTATGTCGTTACAAATAGCTTTCAGCTCATTCTCAACCTGCGAAATGTGAGAGGAGATATGGCAGAGTAATTATGCTGTCATATACAAAGATCACGTTGCATGTAAAGAAAGAAACTGCTCAAAATAACACTGCAGGACTCACAACTCAAGACATTTAAAAATATAATCATCTTATAGGTAGACAAACATAGATCAAATATATACAATAATCTTATTTGATGATAGGTAACTGGCAGAAAAACATTCATAAGCAATGTCAATAAACTGAAAATATAGGGATCTTTAAAATAAAAAATACAATGATTGCTAAACGTGGAGTAAAACAACATTTTTTACACATTTTAATTGTACCTCCAAATTAAAATAACAAGAATCAAGAATTAAAGGTATTAAAAAAATTTTATGGTTTAAACTAGCTTAGAGCACCATCAGCTGATAAAAACTATCCCAGAGGACCGTCTGCTGCTAAAAACTAGCTTAGAGCGCCATCTGCTGTAAAACAATAGCATAGACCATCGTCGACTGATAAACACGCCTAGAGCACCGTCTGCTGATAAACAAGCCTAGAGCGCCATCTGCTGTTAAACACTAGCCTAGAGCGCTGTCTGCTGATAAACACAAGCCTAGAGCCCCGTCTGCTGTTAAACAGTAGCATAGAGCGCCATCTGCTGATAAACACTAGCCTAGAGCGCCGTCTGCTGATAAACAAGCCTAGAGCG
>CAIGQQ010037913.1:867541-883901 GCA_903798035.1 Danio albolineatus | reverse complement strand
CTAGAGCGCTGTCAAACAAAGTCTAGAGCGCTGTCAAACAAAGTCTAGAGCGCTGTCAAACAAAGCTTAGAGCGCTGTCAAACAAAGCCTAAAGTGCTGTCAAACAAAGCCTAAAGCGCTGTCAAACAAAGCCTAGAGCGCTGTCAAACAAAGCCTAGAGCACTGTCAAACAAAGCCTAGCGCGCCATCAAACAAAGCCTAGAGCACCGTCAAACAAAAACTAGCCTAGAGAACCGTCAAATAAAGCCTAAAGCGCCATCAATCAAAGCCTAGAGCGCCATAAAACAAAGCCTAGAGCGCCATCAAACAAGGCATAGAGCGCTGTTAAACAATAGCCTAAAGCGCTGTTAAACAATGGCCTAGAGTGCAGTCTGTTGCCACAAACTCGCCTAGAGCAGCATCTGCTGTCGGAAACAAGCCAAGACAGTGTTTGCATATAAAAAAAAAAAATAGCCTAGACCGCCTCCTACTGGTAAAAACCAGCCTAGAGCACCGGCTGCAGCTACAAACTAGCATAGATCGCCAACACTAGCCTAATACGCTGTCTGCACCTAAAAAATAGCCTTGAGCGCCATCTACTAGTAAAAACTAGCCTAGTGCACAGTCCGCTATAAACTAGTCTAGACCACCATCGGTTGTAAAACACTAGCCTAGAGCGCCGTCTGATGTTTAACAATAGCCTAGAGCGCCGTCTGCAGCTAAAAACTTGCCAGGAGCGGTATCTGCTGTCAAAAACTAGCCTAGAGCGCCATCTACTGTTAAAAGCTAGCCTAGAGCGCCATCTACCTTTAAAAACTAGCCTAGAGCGCCATCTACTGTTAAAAAGTAGCCTAGAGCACCATTTAATTTAAAATACTAGTCTGGAGCGCCGTCTGCTATAAAAAAATAAATAAGCTAGAGTGCCATCTACTGTTAAAAACTAGCCTAGCACACCATCTGCAGCTAAACAACTAGCCTAGAGCGCAGTCTGCTGTTAAAAATTACCAGATCAAACAGATCAGACCTTCACTCGCTCTCACCGTTTGTCTGTATTCTCGGATCATCTTGAGTTTGTCGGCTCCTCCTTTGCTCTCCTCTTTCTGCTCGATGCTGCTGATGATCCTCCAGGAGGCTCTTCTCGCACCGATCACGTTCTTATAAGCCACCGACAGCAGGTTTCTCTCCTCTACTGACAGATCCTCGTCCTTTCCTGCAACATTCTTCATCGACTCTACCATTTCTGAAAGAAACGACAAGAATGATCATCAGCCTAATGATGACACAAAGGAAACTCGATGATGATCTGGATTCAAAGAGAAATAAACTACCGTATTTTCCGCACCATAAGGCGCACCGGATTATAAGACGCAGTCTCAATTACGGGGTCTATTTCTGTACTTAACCCATACATAAGGCGCACCATATTATAAGGCGCACGCTAAAACATACAATCTACAAGAAAATAATGGAAATACACTCACGTTGTCTTTTATGTCTTTATCTTAATCAGTCTTCTCCCACAAATCCATCAAAGTCCTCATCTTCTGTGTCTGTATTGAACAGCTGGGCAGTTTCGCCATTAAATATGCCGGGTTCTGTTTCATCATTCTCAGAGTCAGTCTCGTCGCCAGGTGCCTGTTCAGCAATGATGCCGGCTTTCGCGAAAGCTCGAACAACAGTTAAAGCAGATACCTTAGCCCAGGCATCCACAATCCATTCACATATGGTGGCGTAACTCGCCCGGCGCTGCATTTTGGAACTCAGTGCACACATTAGGCGCACCGGATTAAAAGGCGCACGGCCATTTTTTGACAAAATTTAAGACTCTTAGGTGCGCCTTATAGTGCGGAAAATACGGTACTCTTCTGCTTCAGTTTATGAATGTAGTCCATAACATCATGGTAATGTCACAGTGCAATAAAGAAACAAAAGTGATTTAATTAAAAATGAACATATTCATACACTACCTGACAGTTGTCTTGTCTCACATCCAAGTTTTAGGAACAACAAATAATAACTTGACTTCTAGTTGCTTATTTGGTATCAGCAGTGGCTTATATGAAAGGCAAATGCCTCTAGATTACGCTTATTTTACCACAGTAAAATATGATCATGTCTTGATGTTGACTGATTTCATGAGGACAGTGCGGTCTGACTCTGCTTAGACTAAAGTCTCGTCACTGAACAGAAATAATGTCCAGTATAGAATATGAAGTCATGCTGCAGTTGAGACAAAATGAATATTGTGTGTGACTCCCATGAGCTTGGAGGACTGCATCCACACATCTCTGCAATGACTCCAATAACGCATTAATTAAGTCATCTGGAATGGCAGATAAAGCGTCCTGCAGGACTCCCAGAGTTCATCAAGACGCATCTCATTTATATACACTATGAACAGCAGCTACGCTAATCATTCTCTTTATTCTCTATATCCACATGGGGAAACTCATCCCGAGGGCCCCAGAGACTATGCAGCACCCCGGATGTGATCCAAGACCCGCAGCGAGACGATCCCAAGGTTCCATAATCCTGGACCAGGCTGTATCCTGAGCAGCTGCTTGGTGCTTGGCGTAGTAGCAAGCATGAGACTGATTCCTGTGACCTTCCAAGGACAGACAAGCCTCGAGTTCTCCAGCCTCCGGCACCTAGACTGCAGCTAGAGCTGTGCACTGATGGATTACTCTTCTGTGTTTGGACTCTAAGTAGTGAATATTAAGCCACACTGAACTGAACTCCAACACTAAAAACTGAATTGACACTTTCAATTTACTATAACCTTCTATGTGAAGCTGCTTTGACAAAATCTACATTGTAAAAGTGCTATACAAATAAAGGTGAATTGAATTTTAAATTGAATACTGAAGTTGTACATTTGGTTTTGGAGTTCGGCCCTAAATAAATATTTGTTGCAGTTTAATCGTTTAAGTTCATTTGACTATAAATAAATGTGTATATTATCGATGCATTTATTGGGTAAAATTGCTACTTTTTACTGTCATTCAATGTGTTTGGGTCATTATTAATGCACTGTCACTTTAATTGAGCGTGAGCAGCGCTGCAAAAATAGACCTAGCGCTGTAGTATAAAAGCCCTAATCCATTAACATGAACTCCGAAAAAAACACGCTGCTCACACTTGCGGTGTGAAACAGGCTTTAGGCTTTGATCCTAATTGTGCCGTTTTGGTGACTGTCGCTTTAAATTCAAATGAGATTGCACTATTTTCAAAAGAGAGCAGAGCTACAAAAGCCTATGACTGCGGCCGAAACTGCATACTTCCATACTATACAGTACGCTAAAAACAGTATGTAAGCCGAGTAGTATGTCTGAATTCATCGAATTCGAAAATCGGCATGCGAGAAGTACCCGGATGACTTACTACTTCCGGCGAGATTCTGAAGTGCGCATCCCATGCATGCTGCGCTATCCCATGATGCCCCACGAGAGAATTCATGAATGGGAGTGAAGCGACGCCACTGACGCAGGTAGGTCAGGTGACCATGACAAAATGGCGGATGTAGTACGTACGAATTCCATTCATACTTCTCACATTCATACTGTATAGAACGTACTTTTCTAACGGCAGAGCAGTACGTTTAAATTCAATTGCAGCACCTACTGAGTAGTAGGCAGTTTCGGACGCAGCCTATGGCCCCGTTTACACTAGTGTGTTTTCGTTTTAAAACGCATAAGTTTTGCTAAGGTTACGCCATCCGTCCACACTACGCCGGAGTTTTCGAGCCGCGAAAACAGAGCGTTTTTAAAAACGCTGGAGAGGCCGTTTTCATTTTAAAACGCTGCTGCTGCGTCTCAGTGTGGACGTGGGAAAACAGATACCTTTGAAAACAGAGGCGTGGCTGCTGAGATCCGCTACGTGATTGGGGCTTTGGGTCATTGTGTATCCTTTCCTTATTCGTCAAGCGCACATGGCTATAACGTCACCGGAAAACAGCAACACCAGCCTTCACTGTAAACACTATTTTCGATAGCCATGGATGTTTTATATTCATTTGTTACTTTAAGTAACAACTCAACCTCGTCGTCTGTCCTCAAAAAGACCTCTCTTGCTTTCTTTACCATCGCGTCCATCGTTCAACCAGCGTTTGTTGACTAACAATAACCAAATGCCAAGCGAGACACATGCTTCCTGTTTATACTTGAACGCGCATGCCCATAGTGCGCTAATGGTCACGTGATATACGTTTCTGGTGGAGTAGTGAAGACGGAGATCTGTTAAGACACTGGGTGAAACGTTAGTGTGGACGCGGATCAATTTCATGCTAAAATGCCGTTTTAAAACTAAAACGCACTAGTGTAAACGGGGCCTATGCATCAGCATAGTGGCAGATTCAAAAACAACTTAGGTCATATGCTAATGAGGGAGAAATGGTCACAAGTGGGCGGGGCATTCCTCCTTGATGACATACAAATGGAGACTGTCAATCAAAGTAAAGACTCTTTTTATAAAGTGTGATTACAAACAAATGTATTAATAAATGTTTATCATTAGTAGCTGGTTATATTCACACAGTTACCACCCAACTGTGTTCAAACCTTTATAAAAGTGAGTTGTGCATAATAGCTCCCCTTTAAGCAGTTTATTAGCCCGTGTATGTAATGCACCCACGAAAATGAATTAGAGACACCGCCCTGAAACCGACATGAGAGCTGACTCATATAGCAACATCATATTAGGTCATATATAGAGCAACAAAATCTGTATGAAAGGTTAAAAGTACAAAAACAAACAAAATTGGAGTATATAAAAAAGTTTATAAACCAGGCTACTGAATGACTAGCTTGATTCAGTTTAGTCAATTTAACTCCACTCGCCTCATACATGAACTCAATTTACTTTTATTTAGACTATTTATGAGGTTTAAAATATAAAATAATCTTTGAATTAAAGCGAATTAATTTAACTAATGTAAACTAACGTTAGCAAGCGGCTTCAATCTCAAACAGTTCGCGTAAACTAGCCATTACAAACAAACCATTACATATAGCAATGTGTTCATATACAACATTTACGTCAGCATTATTATAATAAGACTTTATTAATAATGATATATGAGCTGTGGCTGTGTTCAGCAATTCCAGGCCTTTCCAAACAGCAGCTCTATGTGATTTTTGCCATTTCACGTGCAAAGAGAAACACGTGCTTAGTTTTCGTGTGCTCATCCCGCAATATCAAGTCAAACAGCAAACATATCATCTTCAAACAGTTGTCATACTGCTAGAATTAAAACCTGACAGTAAACAAAAAGCAAAAATAAATAAACTCACCGTCGTATCTCTCCGCCTGTTCTGCCAGTTTAGCCTGGTAAACCAAATGCTCTCGATCTGCCATGGTTAGCCGGGGATCGGGAGGTGTGGAGCGGGTAAAGGTAAGCGGTGATGCCCGTTGGCTCCGACGGATGCAGAAGGTGTAATAGAGTAAATTAATACACCGTATTTAAGTATTTGTTTGTGTTAAAGAGGCAGCTCTAATGTTCGTACTCAACCGGCGACCCTGCTGTAAATATGGCGGCGGAACTCCATCCGGGAAACTTCGACACACAGCAGCAGATCCTGCGCATTTCCTTCGCGACGGACTCGCCTTTTCCCACACACATGAGAAAATACTATAGTAAATCATAGTAGATATACTACAGTGTTTCTCAGCCGTACTAATGTAAAGTACTAAAGTTAATTTATTAAATGTTATGGTTAAACAACGTTTTAGTAATGTAAACAAAATGTCTAATACACTTATATTGCTACAATGGGAGTATACTATAAAAAATACTGTAGTATTTTTGAGCCATTTACTATAGTAAAGTACTTGAGTTTAAATAAATGCTACACTTATACAAAAACTATAGTAGTATCAACAAAGTATGTAATACAAAGTTTCTACAACTTATATAAGGCTATCACACATAAAAATACTAAACACTACAGTATTTTTGAAGCGTACTATAGTAAAGTACTTGAATTTAACAAATGCTATGATTATACAAAAGCTATAACACAAAAATATCTAAATACACTAGGTTTTTAACGAATATAGAGTATATTATTCCACAAAAATACTATAGTAAATAATAAATATTGATTTTTAACCATACTATAGTAAACTGTGAATTTAATTTGTGTTATGGTTGTAAATTAAAGTACATTAAAGTAATATCAACCAAATATCCGATACATTGAATTTTCTACAACTGTCGAGTATATTTATGCCACATTAAAAATACTATAGTAAATACTGCAGTGTTTTTCAACCATACTGTAGTAAAGTATGTGAATTTAATTTGCTTCATGGTTATAAATAACCTAACATTAAAGTAATATAAACCAAACACCCGATACGTTGAATTTTCCACAACTGTAGAGTATATTTATGCCACATTAAAAATACTATAGTAAATACTACAGTGTTTTTCAACCATACTAAAGTACTTGAATTTTATAAATGCTACGGTTATACAACAACTAACATTATAGTAATACAAACACAATTTACAATACACTAAGATTTCTACAAATATAGAGAACGCTATACAATCTCGCATGGGAAAAACAACATGCTATAGTAAATACTATAGTGTTTTTGAACCATACTATAGTAAAGAATTTAATAAATGCTCTAGTTATGCAAATAATGTTACAGTAATATAGACAAATTATATAATACACTTTCTACAACTGTGGAGTTTCATCTCGCATTAAAAAAATTCTATAGTATTTTTGAAGCGTACTATAGTAAAGTACTTGAATTTAACAAATGCTATGATTATACAAAAGCTACAGTAATACAAAAATATCCAAATACACTAAGTTTTTTACAAATATAGAGTATATTATCCCACAAAAATACTATAGTAAATACTCTATAGTGATTTTGAACCATCTTATAGTAAAGTATGTGAATTTAATTTGTGTCACGGTTGTAAATAACCTAACATTAAAGTAATATCAACCAAACACCCGATACGTTGAATTTTCCACCACTGTAGAGTGTCACATTAAAAATACTACAGTAAATACTATATAGTGTTTTTCAACCATATTAAAATACTTGAATTTTATAAATGCTACGATTATACAACAACTAACATTATAGTAATATAAACACAAATTGCAATACAAATATAGAGTAGTCTATAAAATCTTGCATGGAAAAAATATATACTATAGTAAATACTATAGTGTTTTTGAACCATACTATAACAAAGAATTTTGATAAATGCTATAGTTATGCAAATAACGTTACAGTAATATAGACAAATTATCCAATACACTTAGTTTTCTACAACTGTGGAGTATTTTATCTCACATTAAAAAAAATCTATAGTGTTTCTGAACCATACTATAGTAAAGTACTATAGTAAAGTTCTATAAAGTGCCACCCAAATTTTCACTACTCGCCTATGTCTTTTTTTCCCACACAATCGAATTCAAAATCACCCAATTGGCAAGGAAACCACCAAATCTGGCGACACTGTAAATCTGTTGTGGTAATATTATAGTCACTGTAGTAAAAAAACAACAACGACCTAATAAGGTATAGTTCATCCAACATTAAAAATTAAGATATTATTATCATAGTATTATTATTTACTCGACCTAGTAATGTAATGTGTATTTATATAGCGCATTTATCGTGTATGGCCATACAACCAAAGCGCTTCACAATCATGAGGGGGGTCTCTCCACACCACCACCAGAGTGCAGCATCCACTGATGATGTTCCGGCAGCCACAGGACAACGGCACCAGTGCTTCACCACACACCAGCTATAGGTGGATTGGAGAGAAAGTGATAGAGCCAATTCTGTTGATGGGGATGATTGGGAGGCCATGATGGTTAAGGGCCGAGATGGAATTTGGCCAGGACACCGGGGTTACACCCCTCCTCTTTACCAGAAATGGCATAGGATTTTTAATAACCACAGAGTGTAAGGACCTCGGTTTATCGTCTCATCAGAAAGACGATGCTCACTGACAGTATAGTGTCCCCTTCACTATACTGGGGCATTAACAGACCATGACTCAAACAGACCACATTTTGAACGCCCCTTGCTGGTCTCACTAACACCACTTCCAAAAGCAACCTAGTATTTCCCCATGTGGTCTTCAATCCAGGTACTGACCAGGCTCAGCTACTTAGCATCAGTGAGTAACCAGTCTTGGGCTGCATAATTGATCATAATGTAGCTGCAACTTATTTCCCCATTAAACATCAGCTTCAGAAAGACTATTATTATCACTCAGCTGCATTTATTAAATTTAGCATGCATATTATAAGATCCTCAAGCCACACGTATCCCCAATATTAAAGAATATTAAACAAAAAATAATTATTAAGACTATAACAACAACAGATTCAAGAAACTTGGAATAAGAAAGGTCAATGAAAACCTTCAAATTGATATTGATGAAGCGGAAACTGAATATCTGCCATCATCTCTTCTTGATAAGTTTATTTTCTTCACTTTTCTTTCATTTCAATCACTGTGAAAGCAAACTAATGTTAACCCACTGCATGTGCATGAAGTGCAAATCCGATGTGCTGTTTTCCAAAGACGATCCCTTCTCTTTCACCGCTCATCTGTGGAGAGGTACTATGTTGCAGCTGTTGACGGAAAAATAAAGGCTGCATTAATAATGATATTCAACTGATTGCTTTATTGAATATGATAATGACAGCGTGATTGATTGTAAAGTCATTTAGGTGAAGTTCGAGAGGATCACATGCTTATGATTGATCACAGCTGGTCCTGCATCAGCTAATGCATGATTCACCAATCAGATGATTCCTAACTCACTATAAATAACCAAAGTTTACTCATCTGAATATCTTCATCTCAAAGAATCAAACTCGTATAGAGTATGCATAGAGCTCAAACTCTCCTCTCACTCTGCAAATGGGAGGGAGCCCAGGGCTCGAGGATCAAATAAGCTCAGGGCTCTCTCCCGAGACAGCATGACAAACAAGCTTTATAATCAATCATCAGCTAAGTGTGAACTCTCTGTGAAAATGCAGTGGTTTGCCTGATTTTAAATTAAAATCAGGCAACCACTAAATCACGTAGATAGGCTGTGTTAAAGCAAATAAACCTCCTCTTCACCAACTCAAATCTTTAGTCTTTTTGGTTTTTTGACAAATTATATAAATGTATTTGTATAAATTAATTATTTATGTACATGAATTACGTTTGAAGTAATCAGCATCGGCCAATTATAAAACATGGCCATAAAATTGGAATTAAGTGGAGAGCTGTGCAACATTTATTCATTCATTTTCCTTCGACTAAGTCCCTTTATTCATCAGGGGTTGCCACAGTGGAATGAACCGCCAACTATTCAAGCATATGTTTTGCGCTGCAAATGCCCTTCCAGCGGCAACCCAGTAGTGGGAAACACCCAATCACTCTTTCATTCCTAGGCTACGGCCAATTTAGCTCATCCAACTCCCCTATAGCGCATGTGTTTGGACTGTGGGGAAGCAGGAGCACCAGGAGGAAAGAGAACATGCAAACTCCACACAGAAATGCCAAATGGCCAAGCCGGGACTCGAACCAGCAACCTTGTTCCTGTGAGGCCACAATGCTAGCCAATGAGCCACAGTTCCGTAACCGTAACAAGATTTTCATGGTATAATAATAGTCTCCAAAATTTACCCAAGCAGTCCTCTTCCAGACCACTGCTGTGGGGTCAAATTCAGATGCGCTTCTTGTCCATTTCGGAAAACTCCGACACGGAGAGATTTCTGCAGGACAGGAAAGAGAGAATAAAGCAACAAGACGAAAATCAAGCTTTACTGTTAAAGGTCTCGTGAAGTGCTTTAAATGTGCTTTATGTTATTTGATGTTTAATGTAATTTAAACTGAAACATAAAGAGAGGGCAGGGCATAGAGTAGTTCCTCCCCTTTATAAACAGCCAATTAGCGATTGTTTCATCACAGCTCTGCTAGTGAGAGTGGTTGAATGTTGCAAATAAAAATCAAATGAGCAGAAGGGGGTGGGGCATGTCAGACACAAGAGGGCATTTGATTGGTCAGAAGATTGGTGAGAAACTGAAGTTTCAAAAAATAAATCCTTGATCAATTTAGGCATCAATTGACAAACTGCAAACTTTGGATGTTAATATCAGGTTTATATCTTCGAAATGTGCATTTTGTCACCATTATGGAGCACACTAGCTTATAGATATCCTTAAAGGGTCACGAAACACTAGAACACATGTTTTGAGCAGTTGACAGTTATATATGTGTCCTGCGCTGCTATAAACACTATTAGGACACTATTATATTTCGCTAAAAAGTGAAAATTGGTTGTTTTTGCGTTATTTCGAGCAAATTCGTTCTTCCGGTTTGAAACTAATTTTTGAAGCTGCGTCGCGCCGATAAGATCCATTGTGTGTATTCCAGCGTGGAGAGTGGACGTCTGTACCGGCGAGTGCATCGTGACGTCTCTGAGTGTGCAGCATTAATTTATGAGAAAGACTTGGTTCAAACCAACCAGCGCTCTCTATTGTGTATGCAAGGCAACTTCATTAATATGCACAACAGCTTCGAAGATTGTTTATACCTGTTGCAGTGTTCAGACAGCAGAGAGACGCCATACTGTGTTGCCAAAACAAGTGGAAGAAGAAGAAATGTTTGGAGACACAGATCGCCAGTGTTGTGTTTATGTGCTGCAAGGAAGGTTTTGTTTACATTTCCAGCAATGAGAGCACAGCTGGACTCACACGTGCGTGCAGCAGAAATACGTTTGTATTTTTCACCCGAGAGCTTTCCACGTCTGTAAATGGTGAAATCGGGATTTGTCGCTCGTCTCCTTTTAAAACAGACGCTGCTACAGATATGGTGAGTGATCAGTGGTCTTTGTTTGTTTATTCAGAGGCAAAGTTAGTTCATATCATCAGCAGGACTCTTTCAGTGTTTAAAGACAGACCTTAGTCAAAATGATTAAAACTGTTACTGAGTTTACAGCACGTTACTCTACATTTGTGTAGAATTTTCGCCGCATTTTGTGACAGGATAGTGTATACACACACGGCTTTCTGACGCTGCTTACCGAGTGCATCTGAGTTGCCGAGAATTGCGGAGAGTTTTGTTATTTCTCCCTTACGCCGCGTGGTATTAAACGCTCCATTAAAACCGCTCTCTTAGCAGTTTCAGTTCTGGTTTGTCACGGGGGGCTGCAGGAAATGTTCCTGGATAAAAGTATAAGAGCCAAACTGCCATTAAATTCGACAAATTAATAACTTGGCAAATAATTGGATGACTGATGTCAATGTAAACAGTCAGTCTTTCTCCTCTGCGTCTGTGTTTGTTTTGCCTGTTGGAAAATCAGCCCGTGCCCAAATGGAAACTCCCATTTTTATGCAAAACCTTCCCTCATTACCTCCCCTGACACTCCCACCTAAACAGAGCTGGACACGCCCACTTTCCTGAGCTTTTCCAGACTGTAGGTGTGAAAACACCCCTCTGAGACAGGGGGGTTTCCTGGCCCTTTAAAGACTAACATACTGATAGTAACATCTAAAAAGGCTTATTTTAATTTCACGAGACCTTTATAAACAGGAATGCAGAGTATACAAGTGCAGCAGTTTGACACTGAATGTAGAGAAAATAACAAACCCCTTCACTGTGCTGGACAACAGAAGCGATGTCTCGCAGATTCCTGAAGTTGTGTGTATTCACGGAGCCAAACTCTATAATCTGATCACCGACCAGCAAACCCTGCAGAGACAAACTGTTTCATGTAAAACACTGTCCCCTTGTGAAATATTAGTTATAAACAAACATGTTATAAGGTGATGCCTTGATGTTTGTGTATTTTTGGGAAATTCTATAAATAAAGATGGAAAAAAACTCACGGCCTGAGCTGCAGGAGATCCGTGTGTTACTGCGTCCACCAGAGCGAACGGAGGCGGCGTTTCCACCGTCTGACCGCTGGTTTCCATCTGTGTGTCATCCTGCTCATGTGCGACTCTGGCGGTGGCGTGAAGCTTATGAAGAGCCTCCTCGATCTCCACCATGATGGCCTTGTGATCGTTCTGTAAACCTTCAATAATTAACACAATCACTAGGGCTGTGTGATTTTGGGGAAATATCTAATTGAGATTTTTTAGACAGATATTGAGAATTCAATTTGATTTGCGATTTAATTTTGTAGTCAAGCTTCAGCTCAATAATCCGTATCATAGCTTCTTACTGCTAAAATGCAGTAACTGAAAAGATATCAACTTATATTAGCAAACAACTCTCTGCTTGCTATTAGATTGAGTGTCACTGGCGATACTTTCAGTTGACTTCTTAGCAAGAGGCTCCTCATATTGACCTTATTCCGCTCCGCCCAATTTTAATACTTCGCTCTTTCGCATTTTGTCATCCAACTTCCGGTACGCTGACACAGTACATCAGATGACTGTTTCGAAAATTCATTACATAGTGTATAGTTAGCTGTGATTTTAGGAAAATGGCATATAACGCTAGTTCAGTAAATGTTTTAAGCTGAGAGTACGGTGAAACCTCCCTGCAGCAATCAGATGGTCCCATATTGCCCCATCCATCATTACCGCTAATGTGGGTAGACGATATGAGCCAGAGGTAACTTACGGGGATGTTTTTAATCACTTTGTCCTGTCACAAGGAGTAGATGGAGCGTTTATGAAGACTTATAAAAGTACTGAGGCCTGCCAATATTTACACAGTGGGAAAGTTGGTGGTGTTCTAGTACACAGTGAGGGGGATTTTGTCTTTTTAAAAGCAAATGTGCACCTCAGCCAGTCCAGGCCACTCAGCGTGGGGCTGCTTAGTAAGCAGGGATCATTGGAGACTGCAGGATGTTCATGCATCGCTGGTTTAGGAAGGTCCTGTAGCCAGGAACTCTGGAACTCTCCTCCTCAAGCACTGAGAAATCTGGGATCAGTTGATCTTTTTAAAAAGTATTTAAAGACACATCTTTTTGGTCAAGCTTTTAATTAACAGTAGTAGTGTTTTTTTATTTGGATTTTTAACTTGATTTTAATGTTTTAGCATGTTTTCTCTTATTGTAAAGCACTTTGTGACTCAATGTCTGGGAAAGGTGCTATATAAATAAATCTTTACTTACTTACTTACACAGTCTTTATATTATAATGTAAATATAAGGCAAGTATATAAATAAATAGTAATATCTTGTAAGGTCTGTGTTAACATAAGTAAACCATAAATGTAAACAGTATGCTAACATATTTGTGTAATAATACACAGCTGCTGACTCGGTTACCATCAGCCAGGAGCGCCGCTAGCAATTTTGGGCCCCATGAAAAAATATGAGGATGGGCCCCCTACTACCAAGCTAGCTATCCAAACACTTTGTCTGCAATGTAGTTTACTGCCCCATGCATTTTATTAGTGATTTAGTCCACTACTTATCAGTATTTAGTAAGAGAACGGCCATGACTGTAGCTAGCAGATGATTTATTGTTCAAATTTAAATGTAGTAAAGAGGAACAGTAATCAAATATTCTCTGAAAATTTGACATTTCTAGACACACAAAACACCAGTGTGTCGCTATTTAAATAACTGTACTGCAATAGTGTCTCATACAATGTGCAATACACTTTGATTGAGCATTTTGCAAGCAAGAAGGCCAGGCGTTTGGCACTTGGAATTTAAGTTACTGTCAGGTTAATCAACAGACTGTTTCAAATATATTTATGTTGTGTTTATTTGGTTTGCAGTATGCTGGATTTTGCACTCTGTGAATATAAATTTGTTTATTTTTTTATTGAGGATTTTTTTGGCAAGAAGGCCAGGGTTTTGCCATTTAAGTAATGGTCAGTTTAAACAAAAAAACATTTGTTATTTATGGGTCTCATTGTAGTATAATTTAGTTTCTTATTGATTTAGTGTAGTGTGTCATTTGGGATGCAGCTAATGAAATAAATGACCAAAATACCAAATAATAGCCTACCTGGCATGAGTGTACACGCATTCACCATCGGGAGGCGCTATAATCACTCTCACAGGAGAATACTGCTCTCACAATCCAAAATAAATAAAGTTATCCAACATGTGCGCGTGATAGCTCCGCCCCTTCTGTTACGTGCTCAAAGCTGCGGTAGTTGAGTGTGTGAAGTGTCCATTACACACTTCTGTTTACCGGCTGAATGAGTGCATCATCCGGGTAAATAAAGTGCATTATTGTTAGAGTTTTCAGTGTGAATGCACTACTTACACTATTTATATAAAAAAATGGCGTAGAATATTGCATAAGTATGCGATTTGGGACGCAGCTGATGTTTACCTCGAGGTCATCGCTGCTTTGACAGTTTACCTGACGATCGTGCTCAACTCCCGCTACTGATGGACTGAACCATACAGTGAAAGGAGGGGGGGTGCAATTTGACAGTGACAGTTGTGACAGACACGAGGGGCAGATATAAGCCGTATTTTTATTTTTTATTTCTAATAAATTGGTTTACTTGTAATTTAGAGATACATTCATAATTTATATTACATTATAGTACTGTTATTAATTATAAAGCAGATCTCTGTGGGCCCCTAGAGTGCATGGGCCCTTAGAATCGTCCTAACTTTCCCCCCCTTAGCGGCGCCCCTGCCATCAGCAGATCTGATCTAATCTCTTCAGATCTAATCTTTTTAACAAAACCTTTTCTCCTTTTCTAGACAATAATAATTGGTCATCTGTTCATCCCTATGATCACGCATGGACGGATCTTAAAGATGACTGCACCCGTTTCAGACGAAATCTCTTCAAAGTGATTCATATCCAACCCAAATCAAACGTGGTGCCGCTCAAACTGTTCGCTCGAGTCTTTAAAATTGTGCGCCCTGCCAGCTGAAACCATGTCGTGCGCACCCAAAGCGAACCTCTGCAAACTTCACGATGTCATCAGGGTAAAATAGTGCTTGTACATAAACTAGTTTTTGTTAAAAATGTTAAAGGACACAATTACATGTAGCTTTCATTTTCTCTCATGTTATTTAGATGGTTGGATCTTGCCTTTAAGTAAGGTCAAGGTTAGGGATCTTAGGATAAAAAGAAAGTGTTGCTGAACACAGTGGCAGAGTGATACTGAACACAGATAGATGTGTACTCACAGGAGATGCTGTGTCTCGCTGTCCGCACTTTGTACAGATCCACATCTGCACGAGGAAAACCTTCAACATCAACCAGAGGACCATCCATACCTACACCAGCCTGCTGTCCACAACACACACACATTGAGTTTAACGGACTCTTCTCACAGACACAATGATGTTTACACAGTACAGACTGTATATGCATCCTCTTCTCGTACTCAAACTCTCACAGTTTGCGGTTTTACATTTCCAAAACACTTCACTCTAGATCATTTATGAGCCTTTTATTTATGGGGACCGAAAATGTCCCCAAAAGGTTATAATTGACTGCTCTCTGACCTAGACCTTCCCTAAACATGGAAACAAGTGGTAATCTTTATATATACTGATAAAACATGTTCTGGCTGACTCTTTTAAACAAGTTTTTTTATATATATATATATTTCACTATATAACTGAACCCTCAAAGGTATAATTAAACCAGTTCACACCATACACACACACACAAACAAACACACACTATATAAACAAGTGTGTGAGTTTGGGTTTCTGTAATGTGTGTGTGTTTGTGTGGTGTATTTGTGCATGTTTTTGTCGTGTGTGTGTGTGTGTGTTGTGTTTGTGTATGGCGCATAAAAAATTGCACAAACACACCACACAAGCACATAACGTTAAACATCATTGATACAATATCATACACCCAAAACACAAACCCACCACCCAAATATAAACACACACACCTACAAACACCTCACAACAACAAAAAATACTTAAACACAACACACACACACATTCGAAGGCTGTCATAAACATTCTCCATGGGCTGTCACGAAAATGTGAACACTAGTAGGATTTAAGTCTCCAGTAAACACATTATGACTAAAACACTCTGTGTGTTGAACTTACAGACTCCAGCATGTCGTAATAAGCTTTAATCTGCTCCTCGATGTCATCTTTTCTCTTTATCAGCTGTCGCACATCATCTTCAGACACTCTGGACACACCAGCGCTGTTTTCCTCGCTCATTTTCATCTCAGCGCCGCCAAACAGAAAGCTGCAGAATATTCTTTAGCAAATATATATCTAAATAAGTCTTAATTTCAGATTTTATAACTTTTATTAATGGAAATAGTCTAAATGCCAAATGATTATTAATTTCGGAAGAGCACTGAAAGTTGTCACAGAGCTTGCTTCTTCGTTGATTGCAATGTAGAGCTGCAGGTGAACATCGCCACCTATGTACTGGAGAATATATATATATATATATATATATATATATATATATATATA
>CAIGQQ010037913.1:749389-761419 GCA_903798035.1 Danio albolineatus | reverse complement strand
CCAAACAAGGGCAAAGAGGCGGAGCGTGGGCGGAGCGTGAGCGGAGCTACAGGACGCATGCTGGCATTAAGCTAAGAGCTTTCTTATGGGAGAAACACATAATATTTCATTACCTGCGACTCGTTTGTGTTCTGACCACACGTGCTTGGTTGTTCACTATATCAATAAAGTGTTTAGTCTGTTGAAAACACTGCTGTAATACATCAAGCCACTTAACATCGTTTTTAAGACGTTTTTCAACAGGAAGAAAGTGCGAATTACATCCAAATACTTCAGATATAGTCTGTGTTAGTAAATGCAGGATTATTGATGAAATCCAGGCAGAACACTGTATGACAACACTTCAGATGACGATTTTATAGACTACAGCTGATCAATCTGTCAGATTCTGGAGTGCATTAGAGTTCTGAAGAACATTATAAATCATAAATTATCCTAAATAAAGCAATTACACTTATAGAGATGGTGTATAAGTATATAATTTCCCTCACCTGGGAAACGGAGGCCACGTGAATGGTTTGTGAGCACAATTAAGCGCACACAGCATGCCATATTATCTGATAATGGTAGGAAATAATTCCAAAAGGCGACTGACTGTGTAAAGCCACATAAAACAACACAAAAATACGATGAATCAGGCGGAATCAGCTGAGGTGACGTGACGGCGACCAGCGGGACTAGCTGTCACTCAAGTGACCACGCCCTTAATTATGCAAACTTAATTTAGCTTAATATAAAGGAAACGGATGAGTTATAAAAAAATTCACCCTCCTCACAGTTGTCATGAAGGGTAATATCAGCTATATGAACCAAAATCGTTCTTTGTACCAGGCTGTAAACACTTTTTTTTCTGCTGTAAAGTTGGCCATTTCACCAGTGGGCTCATTGGAGATTTGCTCTATTATGGAGCCAGGACAGCCAGGACTAGCGGAATTTTCAATGAATTGCAAGTTTTAGTTACTTCCGTATTGGCTTCCCGAGGGAGAGCGGGAGGTTGCCGCTTGGTTTTTCCCTGTGATGCTGTCAGGGCCGATACAGCAGAGCTGTTGGTTTGCAGCATTTTTGTCGAGAGAGCTGTAGGAGAACTGGAGAATGGCGGACTTTGTCTTTTATCAGTTGAGTTCGTTACAGTCTATGGTTGGTCACCATTCAGACACATCTCCTATATCTGTGCTGCTGTGTTCACACATGTTTAAAATCCTCCAGATTACCGGCAGGACTAATGGTTGGAATAGACAGGGCAGGAGACCTGCTGCACTGCTGTCCACTGTGTCTGCATTCAGACCCGGGGATTGAGAAGAAGAGAAGTCCTCCTCATTTATAATGTGTATATAAAAACGGTTATCTTTATCTATATATATATATATAAATATGAGAATGCATGAGACATGAGCTTCACCTGTCTTTATACCTGCTGTCTGTCTGTCCAGACTGGCTCAGCGTGTCCTGCGCTCCATCTCCTGACCTCCGGTCTGAAACACAGCAAATGAGACATCATTAATATAATAACATTTTCACACAAACTAACACTCCTCACAAACTCTCAGGAGCTCAAACACATTTCATCTGAACTGAAAGGGTCATTTCTCACCTTCTCGAGACAGAGCCTCCAGAATGTTCTTGCAGGCGGTTGCCAAATCTGCAATGGACTGCCATTCCTCCTCAGACGAGTCTGTGGTCTCCGACAGAACTGACAGAAACACAAATAAAGGTATCCACACCAAATGTAAAAATTAATGACATAATAATAATTAATTAAAAATACATCATTTTAAAGTTATGAAAAAATATGGAAAATATTTCTTAAGGGGGCTAATAATATTGATCACAGTAGTAAAAATATATATATACACACTACCGGTCTAAAGTTTAGGGCCAGTAGGATTTATAAATGCTTTAGAATAAGCTTCTCCTGCTCACCAAGGCTGCATTTATATCATCAAAAATACAGTACAGAGTGTACAATTGTGAAATGATATTGCACTATAAAATAACTGTTCAGAAGTAGTTTATCATTTAATTTAATCATTTATTCCAGTAATTTTAATGATGAATTTTCAGCTTCATTACTTTTACAGTCTTCAAACTCACATGATCCTTCAGAAATCACTCCAATATTAATTATTATTATTATTATTATTATTAATAATAATCTTATTGTTATTATTATGATTATCGTCGTTGTTATTATTATTATTATTATTAATAATCTTATTGATATTATTATTAATAATCTTATTGTTATTATTATTATTATTGTCATTGTTATTATTATTTTTATTATTATTATTATTATTAATCTTATTGTTATTATTATTATGTTTTTAAATATAAATCTTATTGTTGTTATTATTGTTATTAATCTTATTGTTGTTATTATCATTATTATTATTAATCTTATTGTTATTATTATTATTATTATTATTGTCGTTGTTATTATTATTATTATTATTAGTCTTATTGTTATCATTATTATTATTAGTCTTATTGTTATCATTATTATTATTAGTCTTATTGTTATCATTATTATTGTCGTTGTCGTTATAATTATTAATATTATTATTATTATTATTAATATTATTAATGGTAATAGTAATAAAAGCAATAATGACTGAACTAACAATTTCATTTGAAACTACATACAATCAGCAATAAATAAATTTTTAATAAATAAATTTTTAACAATCAATTTTTTTTTAACATTTAATAAATGCCGCCTTGATGAACAGAATAAAAAAAAAACTAACCTTAACTCTGAACGGTAGTGTATATATAATTTAGTTTTGTCTTCAAATGCACATGTGTATATTTATTCCTATGCTTTATATGGATTCATGTACATGCAGGGACGTAGCCAACAAAATATAAGCTGTATGAGATCCAAAATTTCACGTTCATATAATTATCAATCATTTGCTTCTAAATGGCCTGTCTCTAAAAGTGAGGGGGACCTCAAAAACAATACATGTATGTTACATTTACTTATTTATATACCTTGAGGTATGCTAACTACATATAGTGTTCAGCATATATAATTACATCCCTCACAGACCTCTGATTTTAAGTGGACCCTTTTTTACAAGATGTAAAATAAGTCTCTGATGTCCCCACAGTGCGTGTGTGTGAAGTTTCAGCTCAAAATACTACACAGATAATGTTTTATACTTCTCTCAAACTGACCCTTTAGGCTTTGATCCTAACTGTGGTGTTTTGGTGACTGTCGCTTTAAATGCAAATGAGATTGTGCTCTTTTCAAAAGAGGGCGGAGCTATGAATGCCAATGTGTCAGCATAGCGGCAGATTCAAAACAGGACTAACATCCGATGCTAATGAGGGAGAGATGGTCACTAGTGGGCGGGGCTTTCCACCTCTGATGACACGTACAAAGGGAGAATGTCAATCAAAGTGTTTCTGCAGACTGTTTCTATCAAGTGTGATCATAAATAATATAATTAATACATGTTTATCATTAGAAGCTGGTTATATTTACACACTGCTGACACACCTCTGTGTTTAAACCCCTTATAAAAGTGATTTCTGCATAATAGCTCCCTTTTAAAGTGAAACACACACACACAGACACACACTCCCAGCCAGCAGTGTGTGTGTGTGTGTTATAAAGAGAGTCTGCAGTGACGCTAGCGCTGGACTAACAGATGGTCCAGAGACAGAGGCTTCATTTAATACCCTGATCCCTGAACCCCATCTGTCCACGCTTTACACCCGTCCCCAAATCTCAGCGCCATTCAGATCTGCTAAAGCCTGAAGGACGCGCTTATGGGTGTGAGTTTTAACAGCACACGAGCTTTAGCAGGACAGAACCAGAACATTAACAAACCATTAACTAAGACTTTTAGCTCAATAAGCTGCTCATTAGCTGCTTATTAATAGTCAGTAAGGTAGTATTTGGGTTTAGGTATAGGATTAGGGATTTAAAGATCATACTTTATAAGCAGTTCATATCTTAACAATAGGCAGGCACTAAGCCAGTAGTGAATGGTGTGAATTGTTACTTAAAGGGCACATACATGAACCCTTTTTTAAGATTTTATATCACTACTATGGTTGTTCTGAGTGTGCCAGTCTAGGTTTCGATCAAAACACCATTCAGATTGTTTTATTATAATGTGTTAAAAAGTGTCATTTTGGGGGCGTGTACACAGATCGCTGTTTTAGGGGTGTGTTGCTTCACATGCAAATTAGTTTCGACTTCCCGCCAATCTTAACAAGGGGGCGGAGCTAAGAGCGCCCCTGCTTTGTGTACGGCAACAGACAGGCAGACAGAGAGAAGCAACATGAGTGATAGGACCAGCATTCAGACGTACGTGTACAGTTTAGGTACGTTTTCAGGCACCTGGTCGTTAAAGATGAAACTCAGCCACTTAAGGGCGTACTCACACTATGTACAGTTGCCTTTACCCGGGCAAAAGTACGCTAGTCTCCGCTTCCGTCTCCCCGACGGCCCGCGGTCTTATTGCATTCGGGCCTGAGCACGCTTACGTCATCTGATGCGCTGTTCAGTGTAAGACAAGCACTCTCAGAGATTTCAGTGAGATTTCTTGATATGATTATATCGTTTTAGTCGTTTGATATGCAGTGACACACAGTCAATATTCTGCTGAACAGATCAGCCACTGCTGACACTCGTAAACAATCATAAAGTCCTCGTGCTGCAGGAATGAGAAGGTTTAATAGTTTACGACAGTGTGCGTTCATTAAACAGTAAGAATGATTAATAAATCCATATGAAACAGTCCCCAAAAGTCACGTCTCCTCTTCAGTTTGGGGCTCAGGCGCGCTTTGCACTCTCACTACAAGCGTACCGCGCCAAAGCCCAAGTGAACCGGGCTCTTCCAACCGGGCCAGGGCCGGCCAACTGTACCGTGCCTGAGCCCGATTCAGCGCACTTAAGTACGCCCTTAAGCCTCTGTTGCTCATTTCCAGGAAGACGATGAAGGCTCTTGTGTTGAGCCTTGCATCCAAAACAGCGCAAGGGTGTTCCTTTGGTGGCATCGCTTCGACTCACACTAAGAAAATGGCGGACGTGAAACAAGAAACTTATGCAAATGTGGTAACGCGCGCCTGTCAATCAATATGGGTGGGCGGGGGGACCGCACTCCTACGTAAAGTTGCGGTCGATCTCAAAACCGCTCCAATTGGTCCACCGTTTTATGTTGTTAAATTGAAAAAAAAAAAACTGGGTGTGTTTATATCAGCCCAATATGACGGTCTATACACTATACCTACACATATGACTGTCCAAACAGCTTAAAAAGTAGATTTTTCATCAAAGGTGCCCTTTAAGCTAAAGTGTTACTTTTCTCACAATAAGGTTGTTTTGGGTGCACTTTATTTTAAAATGACGTAGTTACGGTGTAACTATTCATTTAAATACTGAGTATTAAATGGCTTGTTTTGGTCAAACAGACTCCACTAATCGTACAGTACAGTGTTTAAAAGTCAGATTCCAGCTCTTTCCAGCTTTTACTTTAAATTAAAGACCTCCTGCTGTTTTTCCAATTAATTATCGAGGTAAACTACTCAAAATAAACATAAAGATGCCATCTGTACTGGTGAAAACTTCAGGACGCTTTATAGATGTTACAGAGGGAGCATTTACAGTTAAAGACAGCATTATCATCCCTTCTGTGATTTAAACAATATTTTTTTTTTCCAAGTGCAGTTTAAAGGAGAGATTTTTTTCAACACCTTTGTAAACATGAGTGTGGTCAACTCAAAATTTACAGAAAGCTAATTTTACTCATTTGAAAAGAGTTTTGAACTCTGAGTGAAGAGTGTTGAGGATAATGAGTTAATTAAACACCTCATTACTTCAACTTAAATGGAGTAAGGCCCCGTTTACACTAGTACGTTTTCGTTTTAAAACGCATAAGTTTTGCTACGGTTACGCCATCCGTCCACACTACACTGGAGTTTTCGAGGTGCGAAAACGGAGCGTTTTAGAAACGCTGGAGAGGGTGTTTTCATTCTAAAACGCCGCCGCAGCGTCTCAGTGTGGATGGGGGAAGACGGATATCTTTTAAAACAGAGGCGTGGCTGCTGAGATCCGCTACGTGATTGGGGCTTTGGGTCATTGCGTACCCTTTCCTTATTCGTCAAGCGCACATGGCTATAACGTCACCGGCAGACGGCAGAACAGCCTTCACTGTAAACACTATTTTAGATAGCCATGGATGTTTTATATTCATTTGTTACTTTAAGTAACAACTCAACCTCGTTGTATGTCCTCTAAAAGACCTCTCTTGCTTTCTTTGCCATCGCGTTCATCGTTCAACCAGCGTTTGTTGGCTAACAATAACCAAATGCCGAGCGAGACGTGTGCTTCCTGTTTATACTTGAACGCACATGCTCAAGAGTGCGCGAATGGTGCGCGAATGGTCACGTGATATACGTTTCTGGTGGCGTAGTGAAGACGGAGATCTGTTAAGATGCTGGGTGAAACGTTAGTGTGGACGCGGATCGTTTTCATGCTAAAACGCCGTTTTAAAACTAAAACGCACTAGTGTAAACGGGGCCTAAGTTCACAGTACTCATATAGATTAGTTTAACTCAAATGGTTTGTAGCAATCGGTTTCCTCAAACGGTTTGAGTTGCCTTAACTTATTAGGTTTTACAGCACTCAGTTGGTTTGAGTTCTCTTCATTGGGTTTTACTGTAGTCAGATTGCTTCACTTACTCAAATGGATTAAGTTTACAGCACTCATTAGGATTAGTTTTGAACTTTTGTTTCAATCGGTTTCCTCAAATGGTTTGAGTTACCTTAACTTATTGGGTTAATAATGAACTAATTTCTAATAACTGATTTCTTCATGTCTTTGCCATGATGACAGTACATAATATTTGACAATTGTATTCAGGACGCTTTATAGATGTTTTAGAGGGAGCATTTACAGTTGATGACAGAATTATTCACCTTTCTTTGATCTAAACAATATATATTTTTCCAAGTGCAGTTTAATGGAGAGATTTTTTTTCCAACACATTTTTAAACATACTACACCAGAAACCCCAACAGTCAACTTCATTCATTCATTCATTTTCTTTTCGGCTTAGTCCCTTTATTAATCCGGGGTCGCCACAGCGGAATGAACCACCAACATATCCAGCATTTGTTTTACGCAGCGGATGCCCTTCCAGCCACAACCCATCTCTGGGAAACACATCCATACATTCTCATTCACACTCATACACTATGGACAATTTAGCTCACCCAATTCACCTGTACCGCATGTCTTTGGACTGTGGGGGAAACCGGAGCACCCGGAGGAAACCCACGCAACCACGGGGAGAACATGCAAACTCCACACAGAAATGCCAACTGGCCTAGCCGGGGATCGAACCAGCGACCTTCTTGCTGTGAGGCGAACGTGCTACTCACTACGCCACCGTGGCGCCCACAGTCAACTTTATCAAATAAAATGAGTGTGGTTAACTCAATTTACAGAAAGTTAATTCTACTCATTTGAAAAGAGTTCTGAACTCAGTGTTGAAGGTAATGAGTTCATTAAACACCTCATTACTTCAACTTAAATGGAGTAAGTTCACAGTACTCATGTAGATTAGTTTAACTCAAATGGTTGGTAGCAATCAGTTTCCTCAAACGGTTTGAGTTGCCTTAACTTATTAGGTTTTACAGTACTCAGTTGGTTTGAGTTCTCTTCATTGGGTTTTACTGTGGTCAGATTGCTTCACTTACTCAAATGGATTAAGTTCACAGTACTCATTAGGATTAGTTTTTGAACCTTAATGGTTTGTTTCAATCGGTTTCCTCAAATGGTTTGAGTTACCTTAACTTATTGGGTTTTACAGTGTAGTTATTAACTAATTTCTAATAACTGATTTCTTTATGTCTTTGCCATGATGACAGTATAAAATATTTTACAATTGCATTCAGGATGCTTTATAGATGTTTTAGAGGGAGCATTTACAGTTGATGACCGAATTATTCACCCTTCTGTGATTTAAACAATATTTATATATTTCCAAGGGTTGTTTAATGGAGAGATTTTTTTCAAAACATTTTTGAACACACTAGTTATTAACTTATTTCTAATGTCTTTGCCATGATGACAGTATATAATATTTTACAATAGTGTTCAGATTAAAGTACAGTTAAAGGCTTAACTAGGTTAACAAATCATTGGACAACAGTGGTTTGTTCTACAGCCAATCAAAACAATATTCTTAAGGGGGCTAATAATATTGACCTTAAAAAATATTAAATGAATAAACTGCTTTTGTTCAAGCCAAACTAATTCAATTCGATTCAATTCAATTCACCTTCATTTCTATAGCGCTTTTACAATGTAGATTGTGTCAAAGCAGCTTCACATAGAAGGTTATAGTAACATAGAAGGTTATAGTAAAAGAAGTAAGACTTTCTGGAGAAGAGAAGTGTCATAGGAAATAGGGTTGGGCGGTGTCGACCAGTTTGGCATCGTACAATGTCTAATGTAAAACATCACGATGGCGATGGCATCGTCGTCATAGGCGGCGAATTAATTATTTAATTATTACCCTAAGACGTTTTTAGTGTAAACAGGGCCTGCAGTGTGTGTTCTTCATGAGCGGGTTGCTGCTGCGACAGGGGCGGGTTGGGGGATCGCGATGCAGGCTCAGCATTGTGATGTCTATCGGCCATCGACGATACCATGGTTTATCAACCCAACCCTAATAGGAAATACTATGAAAAAAGTCTTTGCTCTTTTAAACGTCGCTTGGGAAATAATAGAAAAATACTGAACATTTCTCAGCAGGGCGAATAATTGTACTTATAATAACTGTAAACTGTACGTATTCAACATCCCCCAGTAAATAACGTCCTGCTGAACTTACTGTAGGACATGAACTGCACAGGGCTGATGTATAAGCTCAGACTGAGTGTGTGTTGAGACTCACTCTTGGTGATGGAGTTGTGGAGACTCAGAGCTCTGGAGTTTCTCTCTGCTGTTTCCATACAGGAGGATCTCATGGTCACTTCACTGCTGGACGGACACTCGTCTGAGCCTGCGTCACACACAGACTACACACACACACAGGTGCACACAAACATGCACACATACACATCCAGACCCAAACAAATGCGCGCGCACACACACACGCACACACACATACAGAAACCTTGGTAAACCTCACATAAAAGTCATGCTATATGTGTTGAAAATAAAGTACAACTCAAAATAATATATTGTGGGCGTCACGGTGGCTCAGTGGTTAGCACTGTCGCCTCACAGCTAGAAGGTCGCTGGTTCGAGTCCCGGCTGGGTCAGTTGGCGTTTCTGTATGGAGTCTGCATGTTCTCCCCGTGTTGGTGTGGGTTTCCTCCGCGTGCTCTGGTTTCACCCACAAGTCCAAACACATGCGCTATAGGGGAGCTGATGAACTAAACTGGCTGTAGTTCATTTATTCATTCTCTTTTCGGCTTAGTCTCTTTATTAATCCGGGGTCGCCACAGCCGAATGAACCGCCAACTTATCCAGCATTCGTTTTACGCAGCGGATGCCCTTCCAGCTGCAACCCATCACTGGGAAATATCCATACATTCTCATTCGACGGACAATTTAGCTTACCCAATTCACCTATACCAAATGTCTTTGTTTGGGAAACCAGAGGAAACCCACGCCAACACGGGGAGAACATGCAAACTTCACACAGAAATGCCAACTGACACAGCCGAGGCTCGAACCAGCGACCTTCTTGCTGTAAGGCGACAGCCCTACCTACTGCACCACCGTGTCGCCCATTATAATAACATTATACACAGAATTATTATTCATTCATTCATTTTCTTTTTGGTTTAGTTCCTTTATTAATCAGGGGTCACCACAGCGGAATGAACCGCCAATTTCCAAAATCCAACATATTATATATTATAATATATTCAGTTCACATTATTTTGGGGTGTATTTGTGTTTGTAATGTGGGGTTTTAAAATCTGCGCACCTGAAAGGGAGGGGGCGTTTCCCATTGGAGGAGTCAGGTATGTTTTTTGTGTGTGTGTGTGTGTGTGTGTGTGTGTGTGTGTGAGAGTTGCTGCTTTCCAGCGAGCAAAAGGATTAATCTCTCTACAACGAGCAAAAGATCATTAAAAGATGAGCTTGAACTGTTAAGCTTTTCCTGGCCTTTCTCAGTCTGTTACAATATTTTTTATGCAGCGGATGCCCTTCGAGCTGCAACCCATCACTGGAAAACATCCATACATACTCATTCACACACATACACTATGGACAACTCCCCTATAGCACATGTGTTTGGACTGTGGGGGAAACCGGAGCACCCAGAGGAAACCCACGTCAACACGGGGAGAACATGCAAACTCAGAAATGCCGACTGACCCAGCCGAGGCTCGAACCAGCGACCTTCTTGCTGTGAGGCGACAGCACTATCTACTGTGCCACTGTGTCGCCCTAAATTGGCAGTAGTGCATCTACTATATATACCTTCTGTAGGCAAAGCTGAATAATAAGAGTTCAGTACATGGAAATGGCCCACCGTGTGCCTCAAACAGGTGAAGTGTGTGTTCAGGTGAAGTGTGTGTTCAGGAGTTCTCCTCCTACACAGGCCATATGACGATCACTTGTGTAACTCTCTCTCTCTCTGTGTGTGTGTGTTTTTGCTGTTTTCTGAAAGGTTGTAACCTGTCAGATGCGTCTCCCACTCTTTCTCTGTTCTTCCTGTTGTTCATTTTTCCTCCCACTTCATCCTTTCCCTTCTTCCTCTCATCAGATCACACTCTCATCCCCTCCCTCGGCTTCCTGTGTTTCCTCTTGCCATATTTATATTAATTATTCTTCAATGCCCAGACAAGAACAGTGAACTATTTTAAACTTAAAGAGTGCCATAACATGGTGGCTCAGTGGTTAGCACTGTCGCCTCACAGCAAGAAGGTCCCTGATTCAAGTCCCAGCTGGGTCAGTTGGTGTTCCTGTGTGGAGTTTGCATGTGTTGGCGTGGGTTTCCTCTTGGTGCTCCAGTTTTCATACACATGCGCTATAGGGGAACTGAATAAACTAATAATAATAAACTAGACCCTTCTCATTGTAAATATCTTATAAATTTATTGCTTTTTTTGGCTAAATTTTACATCCACAAATGTAAATTTTCAAAGAAACACCCTTACTTTTTTATTTTCAGAAAGGACTTTGATTTATATGTGAACTCTTTAAAAGACTCAAACAACTATATTGCATGTAAAACTCTTTCTTGGTGTAAATCATTAAAACTTGTTTAATTTGCTGGATTTTTATGTAACCCCTTTTTGTCCCTTTGTTCATATTGTATCTTTGTAATGTTCTTTCTTGCATAATAATAATAAAAAAAAAAAAAACTCTTAATGTTTAGTATTTGGACTGCAATACCTCGTTCAACCACTAGGTTCATCATACACTCATATATAACACACTTTATACTGCAGATTTGGAACATAAAAGCCATTCACAGTGAGTTTGTGTACCTGTTCCTCGTGCTCCAGAGGCACTTTAGGTTTGACGGCTAGGATGAGGTCCGGCGTCACGTCCCGAAGCTCTCCGGGGTTTTCATAGATGTGGCTGTTCCCTTTCAGACCCACGTTATCATACACATGCCTGAAAAACACACACATACACACGCAACCACACACATACACACATTCAAACACATTCAAACACGCACACACATACAGACAAACAAACAAACACACACACGCACACACACAAACATATGCACACACAGACAAACACATGCACACGCACATAAATAAAACAAACATAAACACACACACGCAATCACACATGCATATACACACACATGCATGCACAGACACAAACACACGTGCACAGACACACACAAGCACACACAGACAAACACACACATACACACACGGACACACGCACGCACACACAAAAACAAACAAACACACAGACACGCACACACATATGCACGCACACACATAAACAAACAAACAACACAGACACACACATGCACGCACACACATAAACAAACACACAGACACACACAAGCACGCACAGAGGC
>CAIGQQ010037913.1:704677-732634 GCA_903798035.1 Danio albolineatus | reverse complement strand
ATAATAATAATAATAATAATAATGATGATGATGATGATGATGATGATGATGATGATGATAATAATAATAATACAACTATTAATTAATTAATTAGTTAGTTAATTCGTAAGGGTCCTAAAGCTTCTGCAATGTTTTGTTTCCTAACTAAATCTATGCTCTTTAAAAAAATGTGTCTCTTATGGGCCTAAACAGACCTGAAGGAGATATGAGAGTTGAGCCTGTTTTAAACTGTATGCACAATCAACATAACTACAGAAGCTCTTCTTCAGTAACTCAAACTCCATCAGTCATGTGGAGTGTGAGCTCTCGTACCCCCTGCTCGTCCAGCTTCAGCAGTGTGTCTCTGACTTTAGGAGATGTGGAGGCCAGTCTGAGGCAATGCAGGTTTAGATCAGGCAGAATAAACTCCAGCAGTCTCTTGGGGGAAAGGCCACGGGGCGTCGTGTGTCGCGCAGCAGAGGGAACAGACTCCTCCAGGATCGATCCGCGCAGCGTCTTCAGCTGCACAACAAACACACACTCAATTACCATAAAAGTGAACCTCTTATGCTATTATTATTAAATCATCATAATCATTATAAGGGGTTCAGCGGTGTGTGAATATAACTAGCTTCTAATGGTAAACATGTATTAATTATATTATTTATGATCAGACTTGATAGAAACAGTCTGCAGAAACACTTTGATTGACATTCTCCCATTGTACGTGTCATCAGAGCAAAGCCCCGCCCACAAGTGACCATCTCTCCCTCATTAGCATAGGATGTTAGTCTTGTTTTTGAATCTGCCACTATCTGTTTAGCTGTGCCTTTACTGAATGAGCACTGTGTTACGTCCGACAGATCGCACTATTGTGTCTTTCTTTTCTTTTCATTCTTTTATAACTTGTCTTAACTCATTTTAATCTGTTTTTATCTGTTTTTTATTATTTGTTTTTATTTTCTTATACTTAAATTTTATTCCTATTTATGTAAAGCACTTTGAATTGCCACTGTGTATGAAATGTGCTATATAAATAAACTTGCCTTGCCTTGCCTTGTAGCTCCGCCTGCTTTTGAAAAGAGTACAATCTCATTTGCATTTAAAGCGACAGTCACCAAAACGCCACAATTAGGATCAAACACAAACTACAGACATCAGAGACTTAGTTTGGATCTTCACAAATGTTTTATGCCATATTCCAGCAATAGTGGGAACTGTTACTTAAAGAGCTCCTATTATGGGTTTTTGAAAATGATCTGCATGCAGTGTGTAACACAGCTCTAAGTGAAGGGAAATGTCCAGCTGAGGCTTAAATCTGAAAGTGCACAGTGTTTAAAACTATTGATTCATCTATAAAAGAGTCGACTCATTGTTCCTCAAACGAATCGCTGTGATTACGAGTCTTTCGGCATGACGTGAACACGAAACATAAGCCCCGCCCATTTGTGCGCACGCAGCCCCGGGAGATTCGAAACCCCCAACCTCGCCCACAAACAACAGCAGCAAGCAAAGGTTGCCAGATTGGGCGGTTTTGATTGTGCAGGTAAAAATAGGGTAGGGTAGGGATTGGGTTTGGACTGGAATCAGTCAGCTACATCTGGCAACACAGAGAAGAGCACTGCGCTCAGCTGGATATTACTGGAAGTGTGCAGATAAACCAGAGATGAGACTGTGAAGAGTCAGTGGTTGAGGTTTATTTCTGCAGAAATGCCTCAGCATTATAGCCCAGCCTTGTGCTGTGTTCCTCTGAGGAGCTTCTGAAATCTTACAACGGAGGATTCGTCGACCGAAATTACTATTGATGTATGCAGGGGCGGACTGGCCATAAGGGGCACCGGGACATTTCCCAGTGGCCTGACGGTGAATCTGGCCTGCTAGCCAACAAGTGAGTAAGTGCGATTAAAACGGTCACCTCATTGTTTTCTCCAGCTTGTAAATGATGTATTTAATTGTGTTTAGTAACTTGTAACCGCTTGTAGTGTATCTGGTTAACTTGTGTTCTCATATCGCGTCTAAAAGCACGTTGTAAACGCGACGCGTGCCGCTTTGTTTACGGATTAAAACGCGTTTGTGAGCTCGTGTTCCTCTGCTGTTTGTCGTTGCTATGGCTACATCAGCTCTCCTACACACGTGCGGAGGTCCTGTTTCATAATGGTTCCGCTTTTGCCGCTGTGTGCATTAATACTGAATGTGTGTCGCTGTTTTTACTTCTGGTTAAGAATAGAGTGGTATGCTGGGAGACCGGGGGGTTAGTTTCGGGGGTGAGGTGTCTGAAATACGGGCGACTCCCGGGAAAAACTAGTGTTGGCAGATATGCTCACGCACACACTATGACTACTTCAATATTGATAAACCGTGGTGGGCATTCTCTCACGCTGAATGATGTCGACCAATCGCAACAGACTGGGTCATCGGTCAAATCAGCGCAGATTAGCATCGCGCTAAGGAGGGGTTTTGGAACAAATGAATCACTGAACGATTCATATAGGAGTTGCTGGGATAATGAGGTAAAAATAAATGCATATTATAAGACAATGAAAGTGTATTTTGACCATACATGCATATTAGCCTGCTGTTGGAGACCCCTAAAACCAAAATATGACCCTTTTAAATGTATAATAGGGGCTCTTTAAACTAAAGTGTGACCAAAATATGCTAGAACTCCTTTAAATGGACATGTGAAATGCTTTTAAATTGTAATCTTGAGTAAATTCTAACAGTATCGGGATGCAGCCTTCATGATGCAAGCTGAAATTGCACCACTCAGCGATGCAATGTCAGACACAATGCACTCAATTGGAGCGTATTTATGTGTGAGAGAATGTCTTGTATTTACTTCGGTGGTCCTGAAAATGATCCTGTAGTTGTACTGGGAGCCACTTGATCCCTCTTTTTCCTCCCTGCGGAAACTAACAGCCACCGGCCCCAAGCGCTCATCCATGCCGAAGAAATTCTGATGATCTGGAATTGGAGAGGGAAGAGTTTAACCGAACACAAAATATATCAGTAAAAGAAAGCATCATCAGAATATTGAGGAACTGTGATTGTGCAACATTTGACAGCTCGCTACTGGTATAACCATGCATGAATGTGCAAAGGTGTTGGGTAGTTTTAAGAGTGTGAACTTCATGGCAAATTGTTTTGCTCATAGGCAATATATGGACTTATCACACAACATGTGGACATGAGCTCAATCATTTTTGGTGATGCAATTTATGTCGCCCACACATAAAAAAACAAATCTAGCAACATTTTAGCTACTTAACAACATCTCTATCTCTATTAGAGGTGTCAGTGTCAGTATGGCTAAAACTCTCTTTTTCGTATGAAGGGCCAAAATCCAAATATTATTGAAAGCCATGGGCCGAAGATAAACATACCAAACTATTTTACAGTAAAGTTTCCATGGGTAATTTCCTAATGAATTTCCTAATATTTATAGATGAATGGAAAACATTACTTTGAATGAAGTTGTACACAATACTCATCCATAAACAGAATTAGTTATGTAGTCAAATATGTAAACATTTAGCTGCGGTTCATGCTTAGGATGTCTCTGGGACAAAGCAGCTGCATGTTTGCAAATACAAGCGCAGCCGTTTAGAGCTCATTTCTGGTTAATGATGCCAGAATTTACTGGTATTTTTGATGGATGTGTCAATGCTCTTTTCTGGAAAAATTCCAGAACGTCCTTGCCTGTGTGATTAATAATAACAATAATAATAATAATAATAATATTATTAATAATAATAATAATAAAGCTTTTGCAATGTTTTGTTGCCTAACTAAATCTATGCACTTTGATCATTTAGCTGCGGTTCCGATTCTGCCTTCGGATGTCTCTGGGACAAAGCAGCTGCATTAACGCTAAAGCTGTAAATGAATGTGAAGCCACTAACAAAAGCCAGACCACTTCTATGTTTGCAAATACAAGCGCAGCCCTTTATAGCTCATTTCTGGTTAATGATGGCAGAATTTACCGGTATATTTGATGGATGTGTCAATGCTTTTTTCTGGAAAAATTCTAGAACGTCCTTTATTGAACTTACCGCTAAAGTCGTTCCAGTAATTTTCCGTATATTTACCAGTATGGCTGTGTGAAAGGAGCTATTAAATACTCTTTAAATGACAATAATATCATTTAATCGCAATATATTTTGGTGCAATATATCATAAAACATAAAATAGATATTGTGACATGTCCACAATTATTATTATTCCACAATTGTGTCTACATTTCAAGCATTTTCCTTTAGTTTTTCTCTTAAACTGGAATGATTTACAACAACTGTATCATTTACAGTAAGTTAAATCCATTATTAATGCTTAAATGTGATAGGGAACATTTGATTCTGTTACTACTTGTTCAATTTTTCATTCATTTTCCTTCGACATAGTCTCTTATTTAGTCTCTTATATAGTCTCTTATTATTCAGGGGTCGCCACAGCGGAATGAACCGCCATTATTCCATTATTAACAACCACTATTTCATGTTTTATGCAGGGGATACACTTCCAGCTGCAACCCAGTACTGGGAAACACCCATACACACTCAATCACACTTACACTCGTACACTATGGCCAATTTAGTTCATTCAATTCCCCTATAGCATGTGTTTGGGGAAACCAGAGCACCCAGAGGAAACCCACACCAACACGGGGAGAACATGCAAACTCCACACTGAAATGCCAATTGGCCTAGCTGGGACTGGAACTAGCAACTTTCTTGCTGTGAGCTGATAGTGCTAACCACTGAGCCACCGCCCTTGAGAAAATATTGTGATTTATATATGCACACTGCAGTTTCCACAATCCTATCCTTGCATGTGATTAGACAGAAATACTGATAATGCTCTGAAGTGCAGAATGAGTCATCTAAACTGCTGATCCGTTCTCTCCGCAGTTTGAGAGCCACTGCGGTAAAGTGTACAGTTCTCTACATACCTAAAAATATATACGTGTTGAAGAGCTATTCTTGAATTATACTCAATGCAATACCACTTTCTTATGATTTCTTATGAAAACCAATAAAAAGTATTATTAGAGGAGGATGAGCAACTTTAAACACATGTAAATGACAGCACTGCGTGTTTATCTTAACTTAAAGGCAGCCTATTATGCAAAAATCACTTTTATAAGGTGTTTAAACACAGTAGTGTGTCAGCAGTGTGTGAATATAACCAGCTTATAATAGTAAACATGTATTAATGTTATTGTTTATAATCACACTTGATAGAAACAATCTGCAGAAACACTTCGATTGAAATTCTCCCGTTGTATGATGTCATCAGAGGGGGAAAGCCCCGCCCACTAGTGATCATCTCTCCCTCATTAGCAAAGGATGCTAGTCTTGTTCTTGAATCTGCCACTATGTTGACAGCACAATCTCATTTGCATTTAAAGCGACAGTCGCCAATATGCTACAATTTGAATCAAAGCCTAAAAGGGTCAGTTTCAGAGAAGTATAAAACATTATCTGTGTGGTTTTTTGAGCTGAAATTACACATACACACTCTCTAGGGACATCAGAGACTTATTTGACATCTTGTAAAAAGAGGTGCCCTTTATTCTTTTAGGGGTTTTTCGCCTTTATTGGGATACTACAGTAAAGATTTTAGACAGGGAAGCATTGAGAGCAGAGAGAGGAGAAGGATCAAACTCGGGTCACCATGAGCACATCGGTGCTACATGATGGTGCACAGTACCACTAGGCTATTGGTGCCAACAAAAGGGTCTATATCCCTTGCCTTGTTTTATTTTACTCCCCAGAACACAGAAGTTGAACGTAGGGACTTATTATTGCGCTCTGGCATTGATTATGAATGGTGACGGTTGCGCCATCTGTTGCACTGCTGTGGGTGAATTAGTGTTTCACATATTCGGTGTTAAAACACCACTTGAATGTCATTTCGCTAAACTTTTGTTGCATCACTTTTGATGTGAAAGAGCCTTTACAATCAGAACATTTGGTCCATGAAGATGAATAAATAAAGATGACAAGAAAAACAATACAATCAGAGACTGATGAAATGCAATAACAGACACTGCTTCAACACTGTTGTCAAAAGAAATTGCACCTTTAGGGGAACAACAGCTAAACACAAGGACTTAAAAGGAAAATATAGTAACTTATCTTTGTCTTATATTCAAGAATTAAAACCTATTCAGAACCCCAACTCTCTATATTAGAACAAATTACTTTAAATCACATTAACGATAGAGGAATGCTATCCATGTTTTATAAGACATTACTGACTGGACTCAAGGAAAGCTCCCAATCATATCTTTAAGCATGGAAAAGAGACTTACAGGAACATATCATTGTTGAGGAATGGGAATGTGCCTGTTTTTTTGGCTCAAACCCAATCTATCAACACTAGATGTGGAATACGACAATATAAATGGATGATGAGGACATATATGACCCCTGTCAAATTACATAGGATTAATCCTAACATTCCAGATGTCTGTACAAAATGTCAAGATGAAATTGGCACATTGTTTCATTGTATGTGAGAGTTGCGGAAGTAGGTTCTTGATGTGGTTTGTGAAATGACAGGAGAACATATCCCTATGGAATCAAAGCTGTGTTTATTGCATATATATCCTGAAAAAGTGTCTGTCTGCAAGCAAAAAGAAGCTCATAGGTTTTAGTTTAATACAAACTAAGCGTGTGATTGCTTTAGTATGGAAAAACATCCAGAGACCTGATCTTTCACAGTGGATTAAAGAAATGTCTGATAACCTTGAACTTTAAAACAATAACATATGCAATAAGAGGTAAAGCAAAGGTCTTTAAAAAGGTGTGCTCCCCTTTTATGCAATTTGTAAATAGATAAAGTGGAATGGTGTGTAAAAAATGACTGTTATTTGAATTACAATTTGTTTATTTAATTTTGATATACATTAGTGAAGGATATTCTGTAATCTCTAGTTTTACTTTATTTTTTCTGTATTTGTATATATCATTTTATTTATTTTATTGTATTGTTTGGGGGGGGGGGGGGTAAATGTAGGGGTGGGAAAGTCAATTATGTAATGACATAAAACTTGATATTCTGTAATGTTCATGGGAGTTTTGTGAGAAAAAAATTAATAAAAAACAAAGTTGGGAAAAACGTATCTTTGTCTAATATGTGCATAACAGGTCCCCTGAAATGCTTTACCACCTAGAACAGTATATATGTGAGATGTTATGCATTAGTAGTCTATAAGGTATTGCTATCAACCTGTTAGGATGTATTAGGTATAAAGTGTTCCTTTAGGGAGCAGATTATCCTGAAGCATTATTTCATCCTCCAAAATATAACAACTAAACACATGAGAGCTTGTTTTTAGGGCTATATGACATAGTTAGATATATGCGACACACAACGCAACACCTCAGAAGACTTCATTTCTTCCACTGTTCATTAACCACTAAATGCTAAAATTAGAATGTTACAGTAATATCAAACAGCAGCATTAAACATATAACAATAATAATAGGAAAAACATAGCGTTTCATGCATTTAAATGGCATAATTTTTAGGTTATACACAAATTAATGTAAACCCTTTACAGCTTTGAATGATTTCTTGCACTTATCTCTTTGACAAAATAGATGTTGAATTTAGCCTATAATGACTGACAAAATGTCTTCTTTTGTGTTCAGCTAGAGAAAGAAACTCAAAAAAGTTTGGAAACACTTGAGGGAGAGTAAATAGTGAGAATTTATTTCATTTTAGGGTACACTATCCCTTTAAAAGGGTGGTCCAGAGTGTATTTTTAAGGCTTGGTTTTGTCTATAAGATGCAAAGCAATGTGTGCTCATGCTTCACTTGTGGAAAATCACGTTATTTTGTTCATATATCTTTTTTTGATTATATACAGCTATTCAGCTAACATGAAAACAACGGTCATATTTCCTAGTTCCTCTGAAAGGCCCTGCCCTTAAGAGGCTCTGATTGGTTGTAGTTGTAGCTCAATTTTTAGCGATGCTAAAACAGCATTTCCCGTTGTTTACATCCTTCTTTATGTCCTCGCTACAGCGTACCATTAACGCTAGAAACTTTGCCTGTAATAGATTAATTTTAACAAATAAAAACACTTAAAGGTAGTGACTCACAATCCACAGCTTCGTCGGTTGGAGGAGTTTTAGCTGAATTCAGCATTGAACTGGGAGAGTTCTGGAAGTTCTCCTTTGTCAAATGCTAGCTATATTTTTTTTTTTTAATTCTCTGGAACATAACTATATTAAACTGTAAGCACTTCTCTCTTTGTGAAGCACAAATACAGAAACAGAAGAAGCTCTGTGGAAATAGCAGCATTTGGACGGCCATTTAGGTTAATTAAAATATGAATAAATGATGACAAAATTTTCATTTTGGATAAGCTGAAGCCAAGCTGCTGTACTCCTAAATTCTTTGCACTTTTTTTCTCATAAAGAAGAGAAAGAGCAAACAAACAAAACATAGTTCTTCTCTCTACTATTGTCATAATTCTGAATTTCGGTAATGACATTTTAAAGTGTCCATTTTCCGCTAACATTTGATTGCTTAAACACCGCTGATTGGCCATTGTGTTCATCTGCTCAACAGAAGTAACTGTGATTGATTCTCTTGATCGCTCATATGTCAGCACAAAGGCAGCCCAGCTGATTGATGCAACTTTGAAACACTCCAATGTCAGTGTATCTGTGAAGAGTGATGAACTTTACAGCCAATCACAGTCGTGTTCAGCACGTGAACACAATGGCCAATCAGCGGTGTTTAAAATGTTAGAAATGATCGGTCCAGAAACTCTGAATCATGACAACACTACTCCACTCAAACACACATGCATGCACATGCACACAGAAACACTGACCTTTCATGTAGAAGTACTTGTGATAGTAGCGCGCCCCCAGATCTGCATGCTCAATAAAGTAGTTGCTCTTCCCCTGGGGCTGGATGTGGCTCTCCCGCGGCTCCTCCAGCACAGAAACGGCATCATTGGGGCTTTGAAAGCTCCTCCACCTGTACCTGCCGGGCCTTGGCAGCCCGAGCCCCACGCTCTCCTCTCCACCCATCTCATTCCTGAAGTGCGGACAGCTGAGCAGGAGATCATTATCATTCCCGTCTCCTTCGTCCAGCAAAGACTGCTCCACATCGTCAGATCCAGCCCCGCTGCCTATACTTCCGCCGCATCCACCCTGAGAAACTGAAGATGGTGTTGATTGCGCAAGCGGACGGAGTTGTGAGGCCGCGGATGCACCGGATGTTATATTTTTCTTACGTCCGATGCTATCCCGATTGGTTGCGGCCTCTGACAGATCAAAAAGTATACTCTGGACGTCATAGTGTGCAAAATTGCGCACCCACGCACCCGATACACCTTGATCGCATGAAAACTGATGCGCTTGAGGAGGCGACGGTTTCGATTTCTTCCCGAGACCCTCCGGTTTGGGTGGTTTGGCTGGTTTCGCGTTTGCGTCCACAGCAGGAGGATTGAGTGATTGAAAAAACCCGTCCACTTCGGGAGGCGCCTCCTGCAGGCCGAGCAGCAGAAACGGATCTCTAAAGCGCAGCGCATTGGGACTGAGTGCACCTTCTGGATTGGGATCTACAGATTGCGTTTGTCTTTCAAGTGAGGAGAGGCTGCCGTATTCTCGGTGCAAGTACTCGCCCTGAGCGGAAGTCCCAGTTTTGTCGACCCGTAGGAGTTTTCTCCCGACCTGCCCTGTGGAGTCCAGATCCCCGAGGGTGACGTCGCTGTTGCTGCGCTGCATTATGTGTCCTCGTCCCGCTGTCCTCAAATTGATTGCAGATTCGGTGCTGGGTGTGCCCTCTGAGTTCGTGCCGTCTCCGTCTCTCCTGGGCGGCCATTCAGCTAGCACTCGGGTGCGCACGCTGGCACCGTCCTGCTTGGAGTCAAAGTTGACTCTGGTGAGCGGCGGACGAGGGCTCTGCCTGCGGAACTTGCGGATGAACAGATCGTCCGACTGCATGATGTCCTGCTGATTTGAAAGGTGTAGGAAGCTCTTGGGTTTTGGCTGCCCCTTTGTTTCTTAGTTCAATTTACTGCATCTGTGTGAAGAAGGGAACATTTACTGAGAAAGTAGGCAATCATGGTGATCGGTATACATTTGGAGAACCAAAGAAATTGTGTGTATGGATGACATTATTTTCATCTGCTCCTGTTGACTATTTCATCCTGTACTGTCTCAATCCTGTGATTAAGAGCGAAGATGACTCCCATTCCACAGGAGTCCCTTGGGAATCCAATGAGCTGTGGGATTCCCATGGGATGGGAGTCATCTTTGATTTCAATCAAGGGATTGAGACTGTACAGGATGAAATGGTTAACGGGAACAGACAGGAATCAACCAACAGGAAGATGAAAAAATAATGCACCGCCATTTTGTAGTTTGCTTTTAATACGATTACAATGTAATGCAATTAAAAAAGAACTACATGACCCAGAAGCCATTAGTGCTGGAGGGAGATAACACCCACGGAGAAATTGATGCGGTTAAAAATGTATTTGCAGCGCAAAGCAGGCATGAGATGATAACTGTTTTCGAGGTATACCGCGGTTTGGAAAAGTCAAGGTTTTGAAACCGTCAAAATTTTCTGCGACACCATTCCTAAAGTATGTTTATAATTTCTTTATTTATGTTTTTTTTTTTATGGACAAAAGTATTTCCAGCAGAAAAGCTATCCAAAAATGCAGCTTAAGATCTCGGGAACTCCCCTGCTGTAGTATCTAATGAACAGATAGTGATTGCTATGAAAAGATAATTACTTAGTAGGAACATGTCTATGGTGCCGATTAGTCAAGTAACTTAAGTTGCATGTTTTTGGACAGTGGGAGGAAACCGGGGAACCCGGGGGAAACCCACGTGAGCACGGGGAGAACGTGTAAACTCCACACAGAAACGTCAGCTGGCTTGGTAAGGACTAGAACCAGTGACGTTCTTGCTGTGAGGCAACAGTGCTAACCACTGGGCCAACCTGCAACCCATCTAGGAAAGGAGGAGGAGTAGGGGTGGAAGGGTAGATTCTTCAAAATGAAGATGGCAGGGTATTTATAGTGGCTTAGGAATCGTCTGATTGGTAGATCATACATTGAATAATGCAGCACCAGCTGCGATCAATCATAAGCATGTGATCCTCTCCAAATTAGTTTATAAATAAACTTCACTAAGTCTCATCTGACTAACAAAATTGCTTGCAACCATCATAGGTTCAGTGTTTTCATCCAAAGTAAATTAAATTTAATAAATTGAATTGAAACTGGGTGTCACGGTGGAGTAGTGAGTAGCACGATCGCCTCACAGCAAGAAGGTCACTGTTTCGAGCCCCAGTAGGGTCAGTTGGCATTTCAGTATGAAGTTTGCATGTTCTCCCTGTGTTGCCATGGGTTTCCTCCTGGTGCTCCGGTTTTCCCCACGGTCCGAAGACATGTTGGCGGTTCATTCCACTGTGGTGACCCCTGATTAAGCCGAAAAGAAAATGAATGAACTATTGAATTATCAGTGGTTATCAGCTGATAGATATGGGCCAGTGGAGGCCTTCTGTGCCTACTGGTAGGCTCTGAGCACATCCACATGGTTAGTTAGCTATAGATCACATGCGGCTGTGGCCGGAAGTTAATGAGAATTAATTATAGTATTTATTAAATTTCCCATTAATTGTATTTTATTAATGTCTACCCCCACCCCAACCCTAAACCCAACCACTACAGTACTGTAAAACAGATCTGGATCGGGAGTCTTCTCTATTAGTATGGCTGATTAAGCATGTGGATGGATGATCACAGCCTTCTGAACCAACCAGTAAGCACAGAAGGCCCCTACTGGCCCATATCTATCAGCTGATAACCACCGATACGCCCATTCAATCGAGTGATAACATTCGAAGCGGGTGAAGGAGGACAGTACATGCAAACAAACTTTCATTCATGATTTATCAGGGGTTTCCACAGTGGAATGAACCGCCAACTATTCTAGCATATGTTTTATGCAGCGAATGGCCTTCAAGTTGCAACCTAGTACTGGGAAACACCCATACACTCACATACACACACACACACACACTCATACAGCCAGTTTAGTTCATCCAATTTCCCTATAGTGCATGTGTTTGGACTGTGGGGGAAACCGGAGCACCCAGAGGAAACCCCTCGCCAGCATGGGGAGAACAAACAAACAAACAAACAAACAAACAAAGAGACGTACCCAACAATGGTCAGCAGTTTTGGGGGGGAACACAAACGTTGACGGACACCAATGTTTCTGTTCTAGCCATGAACACTGCGATTCTCCATCACTGCCAGCGGAGCTCCGTCCCACAGCTTCCTCATTCACAGAAATATTCAGAAAGGTTGAGCTGAAATGAAAGCCGCAGCGGCTCCAGAGATGACTTCAGTCTCTCGTTAAGCATCTTTGATTATAAAACGCAACAGTGCTCTCGTCATAATGTCAAAAGGCCGAACCCCAGCAGGCAGATTATATGTGGATCGGCTGACGTCTGCTTTATTGTGAGTCAGGTACACCTCTTATTGACTCTCCGTTCATGGCCGACCACAAAGTCTGCATCCTCAGAGACCACGGCTGCATCCTCCACTGAATTCCTGAAACACAATGACAAGCAGGGTATTATTAGCTTGCGCATAATAATAGGTGTTACATGAATAGCACTTTTGGTGAATTGCATTATAGTTTGTGTTGTGGGTGGTGCATTAATTCTGCTCTGCCATTTATAGGCACTGTAGTACAGTATAGGTGACCCTGGAGTCTTAATTTGCGAAGGTATATTTTTGGAAATAGGGTCAAAATGACATCTTTATTTTTTTGCACCAAAAATCATGAGAATATTAACCTCTTAAACTCCGCGGACCTGTGACGTCATCAACTTCCCTTTCATTTTGAAAGGTCCGTGGTTGCGCAAGACCCCTATAGGTGGTTCCGTTTGAAAGCGTAGAAGCTATATTTTATGCACATATGCATCACTTAGGTTTTTATTTTACTGTACAAAAGTTATTAACATTCAATTGCACAACAAAATACTGGATACCCGAGCTGTCATTTTCATATTTTTATATGCTTCATATATGGCACACATGTACAAGTCATAGCTCAAATAAAAGCTCTTGCCTGTCCATGTACAATTCTAGCGTTCCTTTACTGAATTATATTCACATATCAAACAGTTATCGAATGAATCACAGCGTTTTTTATGGCGCAGAAAAAGAAGGCGGACCAAAAATAAGCTTTTTTTCTAGGAGCTGAGGAAGTTTTGGAGAAGCTGACTTTGACTTCTTTGATATAATGTTATGATACAAATGGGAAGGAGAAATGAGAAAGTAATGGAAACTCATGTTCTTATCATGTAAGAACTATGCAGAAGCAAATATGTCATATTTGATATGAATGATCAAAAAGTTATTTTCCCAACATTCAGTTGAATTACAATAACCTTTGCATACTCTATGGTAGAGACAACATTCTTTTTCACAGTGTTTGCTGCTCTCTGCTGGTTTCAAGCAGAACTGTCTGCAGTCGTCTTATTCTCTTATGGGATTATCTACACATTTTCAAAAAAGCATTTTAGAACAAAAAATAAAAAAGTGCCAAATGTTGAAGTGGTTCATCATAAAACAGAAAACATAAATATTATTTATTACTTTCAGTAGTTTCTTTTGTAAATTCCAATGGTTTTCTGTCCGATAACACTGGAATTTGTCATTTATACCACTGCATTTGGATATGGAAGACTTTCCAAGTTTGGTAGGCGGAAATTACATAAAAAAGGTATAGCACCTCTCATCAGTTGGAATACAATAACTTTTGCATATATTATGATAGAGGCCTTATGATTACTGACATGTGCAGGAACCACCAAAATTAATGACAGAAATCTAGACCACACAGAACCTAAAAGGTACTCTTTTAAATTTGAGTTTATAAAGGAAAAAGTACAGAAAGCGCCTCTTTTTTAAGTGTTTATGATAACACAGACAACATATACAATTATTTTAATCACTTTCAACGGTGTTTTATGAAAATTTAAAAGGTTTTCTTTAAAATGATACCACATTTTTGCATTTACTCCTCTAGATGTGGATTTGGGAAGCTTTTAAAATTGGGTAGACAAAATCCAGGCGGAAATCCCAAAATAGAACCAGAGTGTAAGAGGTTAAGAAAAAATCATATTCTGTCAAGATTATTTGAAAAAAATCCTATTGTAAATATAACAATGCCACAATTTTTTTAATAGTAACGTGCATTGCTAATGCTGTTCTGTAATACAGATTTCGTCTCATCGTCAGAAAATAAGAGCTTGTCCACATGACGTGGGTCCACTTTTAATTTAAAAAACGTAAACGATTCTTTAATGTCAATAAGCACACCGCACTCGTACGTTAACAACATCAAGCAGACGCTAACAGCCCTACTGATCAATACATATGGGACCACCAAACCAGACATAAGATGAGATTTATGCATCATGTGGAAGCCGTGTAAATAAGCTTCCCTGAGCATCCGCTGCGTAAAACAAATGCTGGATAAGTTAGCGGAAGGAATGAATGATATTTTTTCCACATCACCCACCCCTACTTTAAACATCACTTTAAGCTGAATACTAGTATCCTGAAAAATATCTAGTCTAATATTATGTGCTGTCATCATGGTAAAATATCTATTAGAAATCAGTGATTAGAAATGAGTTATGAAAACTATTATGTTTATAAACATGTTGAAAGAAATCTACAAAAATTAGAGGGGGAAATGTACAGGGGGTGGTTATAATTCTGACAACTGCATGTGTTAAAAGAATAAAAAATACAACAAGATTACCGTGAAATACCAATCCCAAGATTATCATCATGGCCTAATAACATCTTCATTTAAATGATCATCATAAACAACTGTATGCTACGAATCTACTGCATTTTCTCAGCGTGTTTAGGCTTTGTTTGCCTCCGAACGCGTAATCTAGCTCCATTTAGCAAGTGAACTCTCTGAAAATGTGTTAACCTTCCCTGAGCAGTGTACGGATGGCGCAAGCATCTGCCTGCAGGTCAGCACAGGCCACAGCTCCCACACAGCTGCTTTACCCACTCCAAAAAAGAAAGATTAACAACCTCTAATCCAACTGCATTCTAGTGAAACCAACAAATTAAAATGTGGCCAAATGTGCCTTGTTCCTCATATACAGCACACACACGCACACACACACACACACACACACACACACACACACACACACATACACGTCTGTCCAACCAAAAGGGGACTGTCGCTCTATACTGGCCAAGAGGGGACCGGGTTTTCTGCTCATTTTAATGAAACAAAATCACATACTAAATTTTCTTTTAAGGTCTTTTTTCATAATATAACTGAAAATAAGTCTTTTAACATAAAAAAACATATGTCAAGTGGGGACCTGAAGCTCTGGATGACTTCTACCTATTCAAAAGGGGACCTTCAGAGACACTGAGTGTGTAACTCACAATCTGACTATATTTACATGCATTTAAACATTCATTCATTCATTTTCTTTTTGGCTTAGTCCCTTTATCAATCTGTGGTCTCCACAGTGAAATGAACCGCCAACTTATTTAGCAAATGTTTCATGCAGCGGATGCCCTTCCAGCTGCAACCCTTCACTGGGAAAGTATGCCAAGTTGGGGCCTAAAGCTCTGGGTGACATCCACCTATGTAACAGGAGACCTTTAGAGACTGCTAGAACACAGACTTTTAACTTTACTTAATTTTATTTACATGCTAAATTTTCAAGTTTTAAACCTTTATGCATTAGTAAATATATTCTGATAAATAATTTAGTTTTACCTGCAAATAATTAAGACTTGACATTGAAACTAATACATGTATGTTATGTACTGCCCATATACTGCTAATCATTTACATTTTTTAGTCAATTTGTACAATTATATACAATTAAAAGTAATTTTACAGGGTATTTTTGATGTCCCTAACTGATGTATATTATAATTATCGTCACTGTTCTTACAGAAATAATGAAAAAGTGAAATATTAGCAAAGGTAAAGTCATCCAAACGTGTGTTGTTCCATACTATCTAAGTGGGGACTTTTGGTCCCCTGTTGGCTGGTGAAGAACAATGCCTGCTTAATTGATGTCATTTCACAGCATCACAAGCACAATATAACACACACACACACACACACACACATATTGAGATGTTTAAAGAGCTGTTAAAGCAGGCTGGATTTGAAATGCTTCATAGAATGTTCAGAACATCAAAGGGTTCATCAAAGCATTCTTGTTCTAAATATGATGACATCAATGTTCCTATATGAACACTTTAGAATTGATCGTTATAAGTCACGTTGCTTTAAATGACAAAGCTTTGGTGTCGATATGCTGATGTGTGAAAGGCTTCTGCAATTTCATCCTAATGATATTTTGGATTAAAGAAAAAAGTCAAAACTATTTAACTATATAAAGTTCAGAACATCAGAATCAGAATCAGAAAGAGCTTTATTGCCAGGTATGTTCACACATATGAGGAGTTTGTTTTGGTGCCAGAGCTTCTACAGTGCGACAGAATTACAAAGACAGGAGAAAAAACAGATCATAAAAATATTTAAAAATAAAAGTAAGTGTTAAATGTACAGATGGACAAGTGTATGTACAGGTGTATTACTATATACAACATTATATGTGCAGCTGTTTTGTGCACATTGGCATGTAAAGTGTGTTGTTAAATAAGTGTATGTGTGTGTAAAAGTGTAAAAGTGTAAAGCAAGTAGTGATGTTGGTTCCACGATTATTGTCATCAAGTGTTCATGAGATGGATCGCCTGAGGGAAGAAACTGTTTCTGTGTGGGGCTGTTCTGGTGCGCAGTGCTCTGTAGCGTCCACCAGAAGGTAACAGTTCACAGAGGCAGTGTGCAGGGTGTGAGGGGTCCAGAGTGATTCTGGCTGCCCTTCTGCTCGCTCTGGATAAGTACAGTTCTTGGAGAGTAGAGAGGGTTGTACCAATGATTCGTTCAGCAGTCCCAACTATCAGTCACAATATCTATAATTTGTTGTACAATATATTGCACCGAAATATATTGCGATAAGGGATATTATTGTCATTTTAAGACGATTTTATGCCACTCTTTATACTGTATAATGCCAGAACGACAATATAATATTATCACAGTTCAAGTGTGCTCGTCCAAAGAACACATCATATTTCATTCTTAAGATTATTTAATTTAATTATAGTCATGTTTAAAGGGCTATGAAACCCCTTTCAGGTTAAGTCTACCTCAGAATTTTTTCAAATAATGCTCTATGATAGGCGTCGAGCTCTGCAAGCAGAGGAAGGAGTGGGCGTGGCTGCCAGAGCAGAGGGAAAGAACAACTGTTGACAGTCGGCTCACAAAAAGAGACCTAATCCGTGAGGAGAGCCATGAGTTTGTAGTTTACACAGTTAAAATGCAGAGAAATAAACAGTAATGTAATGTCCTGCTGCATTTGTTATTGGGAATTTCATACACACATAACCACAATCTGTTCTATCATCATAAAGATAATGGTGTTTATATAAACTCTATACATGAGGAGGACTTCTCTCCTCCTCAATCCCCGGGTCTGAATGCAGACACAGTGGACAGCAGTGCAGCAGGTCTCCTGCCCTGTCTATTCCAACCATTAGTCCTGCCGGTAATCTGGAGGAGTTTAAACGTGTGAACACAGCAGCACAGATATAGGTGATGTGTCTGAATGGTAACGAACTCAACTGATAAAAGACAAAGTCCGCCATTCTTCAGTTCTCCTACAGCTCTTCCCACAAAAATGCTGCAAACCAACAGCTTTGCTGTATCAGCCCTGACAGCATCACGGGGAAAAACATGAAACAAACCCTGTGGATCATGGAAACAAGCACATACAACCCATGCCGTGTAGACGCCGTCTCAATCAGTCATTGGGTCTCACAGATTGGCAGGTCTGCCTTGCCATCGGAAAGCACGTGCTCTCATGAATAATTAAGAAGCAGGCTCTTCTCATAGGACAAGGAAACTCTGCTATGAATAATAATGAGAAACTGACGTGCCGTCACTCCTCTGGCAGATTCGCGATACGTCATTGATTTTGATCCACCCTCAAAATTATTTTAAACCCGGAAGATGAAATGAGCTGACAAAAGCTCCAAATGACCAAGTTTCCACACAATTAAAGCTGACAGGAGCTACAGTAATGCTATCTTACTGATGCTCAACACACACACACGTCTCAAAACAGATACTCCAGGGTGTCTTAAACCTTTAATAACTTGGCATCGGAGTGTGAAAGCGCATATCCTGAATAAATACTAACAATAAATGTTAACACAAAAGTGCAAGGTAAAGAGTAACAGAGGCTGTGATATCTGCTACCAGATCTATTATCAGTCGTCAGACAAACACATATAAATATACTATAGTAATTTATAGTAAGGGCGCCACGGTGGCCGAGTGGTTAGCACGTTCGCCTCACAGCAAGAAGGTCACTGGTTCGATCCCCGGCTGGGCCAGTTGGCATTTCTGTGTGGAGTTTGCATGTTCTCCCCGTGGTTGGCATTTCTGTGTGGAGTTTGCATTTCCTCCGGGTGCTCCGGTTTCCCCCACAGTCCAAAGACATGCGGTACAGGTGAATTGGGTAAGCTAAATTGTCCATAGTGTATGTGTGTGAATGTGTATGTATGGATGTGTTTCCCAGAGATGGGTTGTGGCTGGAAGGGCATCCGCTGCGTAAAACAAATGCCGGATAAGTTGGCGGTTCATTCCACTGTGGTGACCCCGGATTAATAAAGGGACTAAGCTGAAAAGAAAATGAATGAATGAATGAATGAATTTATAGTAAATACTACAGTGTTTTTAACCATACTGACACTGACACCTCCAACAGACATCGAGATGTTGCACAATCTGCTAAAATGTTGCTGGAATAGTTTTTTATGTATGGGCGATATATATTGCATCACCAAAAATGATTGAGCTCATGTCCACGTGTTGTGCGATGACTCCATATATTGATTATTGTGACAGGCCTACATGCAACATGAGCTTAAAAAGCTTGGCAAACGGCGGTGCGTATTTTATGAGTACTTTCCGATGTGTTTGGTGAAGTTTGCAGGAAGCCCCTATTGTGCAGGTCGGCTGGGTGGATGTGGTCTGCTCTACACCATAGTCTGAAAGCTATTTTTGACTGAGAGGAAGTGCATAAAAATGAAAACCATTGTACTTTAGCAACCACATCATGTTTTCGCTGACATTTAGGCCTTGTGATATTCTTTCTTTCATTTTTTGTTAGACATGGGAATCATTAGCTTAACTTCCTACCTTTATTTATTTTATTTGTTTGTTTGTGTATTAATTTGTGTATTTATTTATTTGTGTATTTATTTATTTATTTGTGTATTTATTTATTTACCTATTTATTTGTGTATTTGTGAATTTTCTTTTATTTATTTTTGTATCTATTTGTGTATTATTTATTTATTTATTTGTGTATTTATTTATTTGTGTATTTGTTATTTATTTATTTGTGTATTTATTTATTTGTGTATTTGTAATTTATTTATTTGTGTATTTGGAAATTTTTTTATTTGTGTATTTATTTGTGTTTTTATTTGTGCATTTGTTTATTTGTGTATTTAATTGTGTATTTATTTATTTATTTGTATATTTTTTATTTATTTATTTGTGTGTTTTTAATTTTTTTATTTGTGTATTTTTTATTTATTTGTGTTTTATTTAATTATTTGTGTATTTATTTGTGTTTGTATTTGTGTATTTTTATTTATTTATTTGTGTATTTATTTAATTATTTATTTGTGTATTTATTTATTTGTGTTTTATTTATTTATTTATTTATTTATTTGTGTATTTATTTATTTGTGTATTTATTAATTTATTTGTGTATTTATTTGTGTATTTTTTATTTGTGTATTTATTTGTGCATTTTTTATTTATTTATTTATTTGTGTACTTATTTGTGTTTTTATTTGTGTATTTATTTGTGTATTTTTTATTTATTTATTTGTGTATTTTTATTTATTTATGTATTTATTTATTAATTTCTGTATTTGTGTAGTTATTTATTTATTAGTGTATTTTTTTTATTTATTTGTGTTTTATTTGTGTATTTATTTGTGTTTTTGTGTATTTTTATTTATTTATTTGCGTATTTATTTTTGTATTTTTATTTATTTGTGTATTTATTTGTGTTTTATTTGTGTATTTGTGTATTTTTATTTATTAATTTGTGTTTTTATTTATTTGTGTATTTATTTATTTATTTTTTATTTGTGTATTTATTTGTGTATATGTTTATTTATTTATTTATTTGTGTATTTTTTTTTATTTGTGTATTTGTTTATTTATTTACTTATTTGTGTATTTATTTATTTATTTGTGTATTTTTAGTTTATTTATTTGTGTATTTTTAATTTATTTATTTGTGTATTTTTAATTTATTTATTTGTGTATTTATTTATTTGTTTATGAAAGTGAGCAGATCACTGGCCTGCTTATTCAGTTGAAGTCAGAATTATTAGCCCCCCTGAATATTTTCCCCAATCTCTGTTTAACGGAGAGAAGGTTTTTTTAACACATTTCCAAACATAATAGTTTTATGTGTTTGCACATTCTGTCACCAATGCTGAGTTATTAAAATGACTATAATTAAATGAAACATTCTTCAGAATGAAATATGACATGTTCTTTGGAGGAGCACACTTGCATTGTGACGATATTATAATGTCATTCTGCCATTATATAATGAGCAGCATAAAAAGGTCTCAAATTGACGATAATATCATTTATCGCAATCTATTTTGGTGCAATATATCATACAACACAAAAATAGATATCATGACAGGCCTAGTAGCATGATTTTTGCTTCTGCGCACACCCTCATTAGGGCTCTGCATTTTGGCTTGTTGGCGAACGGAGAGAAAGGTAGATTAATGTCACGGTCTGATCTCTATCGCTTTAATAAAATTATTCCGACCTACAGTTTACTCCATCAGATATCGTGCCACACAGACACAGTTTGAAGGCCAAATTATTTGCCCTTCTGTGAAATATTAATACCTATTCATACATTTCCCAAGCGCTGCTTAACGGAGCAAGGACACAGTATTCACATATGTATTCTCTTGAGAAACATCTTATTTCAAAGTTATTATTTATAGTTTGTAACCAAGCTTATACAAAATTATAGTGTTCATATTCCTGTTTATAATACTTCACTCACAAATGAGTCAAGAATGACAATGAATTGAATTAATTCATATTTTGGGGTCGGCGCCTATGGTCTAGTTGTTTTGTCAGTGTGTTGACACATAGCACCAGGGCTTGACATTAACTTGTTTGATCACCAGCTACTGTGGCTAGCAGTTTTACAACGTTACTAGCCACTCGCCATTTTCACTAGCCACAATTTTGTTGTTGGGGAAATATATTTTATATGCATAAAATGACTTAAATGTTGTGTTATATCAACATGCTTCTTTGCTCACTTTGCACAAACTTTTTTGTGTGTTGTGGCCTTGCTCAATGAGCATGATGAAATGGGTTGTGGTTTCATAGTGTCGCACTGCAAATTGTTTTATTTCATGAGACTTTTCAGAGCTCAAGACTAAAGATTTACCAATTTTTTCTCTGGCAACACCAAACTACATATTTCCTTTGCAGAAATGTTAAATAATGTGTCAAAACAAGCAAAATATAGCAGTGTGCATACACTTTTATTCAACAAAAATGTTCACTGATTGTCATGTGCCAAACTATGCACACTATTGTCCAGGCTAAAGGTTTCAGATCACCAGCTATAAAGATAAATGGAGAGTTAATCTCCTATTAAAGCAATGTTATAGTATAGGATGATAATTAAACCATATTAAAAATAACCATAAGCAAGAAAGCAGGTGAAAATGCTATGAAAGGTTGATCACGTGGATGATCACAATTAACAGTAGGCCCATCGATAAACTGTTCAAAGAATGGTAAAAGCGAAGGTGGCAACTACAAAAAAAAATCTGGAGCTCTTGAAAGCTGCAGGATCGTGCGTGCGGGAGCATTGCTTTTTGTCCTATTTAAAAGAATACCAATCGCACCAGTTGTGCTTCACGCAAGTTAACAGGAGCGGTGTCTCACCAAGCGCGTGATCCTCTCATTCAGTGTTCATCTGATTTCTTTTGCTCGAGCAAACAGTTATTTTTTTCAAGCATCTGTAAAACCGCTTTTTTTTATCTTAAAAATATTGCCAAACTTTGACATATGCTATCAATGTCTGATGCAGAAAAGCTCATTCATGCTTTCATGACGTCTCGATTAGATTATTGTAATGCACTACTAGGCGGCTGCCCTGTTGGCCTAATTAACAAACTTCAGCTAGTTCAAAATGCAGCTGCTGGAGTGCTTTCTAGAACACAGAAATATGATCATATTACTCCAGTTCTTTCAGCATTGCATTGGCTCCCTATTAAATATCGTATAAATTTTAAAATCTTACTGACTACCTACAAAGCCCTGAACGGCTTGGCTCCCTAGTATTTGCGGAAGCTCCTGGTTTATTATAGCCCATCACGTCCTCTACGCTCAATTAATTCTGGACAATTGATTATTCCCAGAATATCAAAATCAACTGTAGGTGGTAGATCCTTCTCTTATCTGGCACCTAAACTCTGGAACAGCCTTCCTAGCACAGATCGGGAAGCAGACACACTCTGTCAGTTTAAAACTAGATTAAAGACACATCTCTCTGCATTCACTCTGCATTGAGCATACACTCAAAACACAAATGCTCTTGAAATCCAAATCCTCTAAAGGATTGTTAGTCTGCATTATTTAGGGCAACTGGAGCCGGGAACACTTCCATAAAGACATTATAATTTGAATCTGCGCTCATGTTAGTCTGTTTTTTATTATTCCCGAGGTTTCCATAATCCTGGACCAGGCCGTATCCTGAGCAGCTGCTGTGGAGGTCATGGAGGAGTGGAGAGCATAAGACCGATCCCTGTAAGAAGATCCCTGTGACAGACGAGTCCTCGCATTGTTCCCGAAGGGCCAGCCTGATCACCAGCCGGTGACCCACCTGTGGTCTCTACGTGATGGACTTCCAGCGTTCTCCAGCCCCGGTGCCTAGACTGCAGCTCTGCGCAAGACGTCTGGCCATAGGAGAAATGGTCGTGCCCAACCGAGCCTGGTTTCTCTCAGGGTTTTTTAATTCTTCACTTTTACCAATTGGTGAAGTTTTTTCCTCGCCGCTGTCGCCTCTGGCTCGCATGGTTCGGGACTTGTAGAGCTGCGCATCGATGGATTCCTCTTCTGTGTTTGGACTCTCAGCAGTGAATATTAAACCACACTAAACTGAACTAAACTGAACTTCAACACTGAAAACTGCACTGACACTGTTTAAATGTTTTATAATGCATGTGAAGCTGCTTTAACACAATCTACATTGTAAATGCGCTATACAAATAAAGATGAATTGAATTGAATTTTTCATCTCGATTCTAAGATCATATTTGCACACATATTGACAAATGGTCATAAACAGTCTAATTTGTAGTGACGAGCCAGCACTGGCAATTTAAAAATTGTTCAACCAGCCAAAGTGGTCAGTGGGGGTGACTGTCTAACCCGCCACAGCTAAAATCTACCAACATTTGGCGGGTGTTAATGTCAAGCCCTGCATAGCACTGAAGTGCTCACGGCGACCTGAGTTTGATTCCCGGCTCTGCCGATCTCTCCCTTGTCTCTACTCCCCATACTTTCCTGTCTGTAAAATCTCCACTGTCCTATACCAATAAACGTGAAAACCCCTAAAAATAAAAACAATAATAATAATAATATTTTGGGGGCTTCAACATGATCTTAAATTATTTTAAAAAATGAATGTGAATTTGATTGACCAGACTTTGTACGGTGATTTACACTGTATGACATTTCAATGAGTAACTTCTTTACATCCCAGTAACATAAATAAATAACTGATGATAGTTTTCATCATATTCATTCATTAATTTTCCTTCAGCTTAATCCCTTATTTATCAGGGGTCACCACAGCGGAATGAACCGCCAACTATTTCATCATATGTTTTATGCAGCAGAAAAACCCAGTATTAGGAAACACGTATACACTCTCATTCACACACACACTCACACACTATGGTCATTTAGTTAATCAGTTCACCTATAGCTCATGTGTTTGGACTGTGGGGGAAACCGGAGCACTCAGAGGAAACCCACACCAACACGGGGAGAACATGCAAACTCCACACAGAAAGCTAACTGACCCAGCCGGGACTCGAACCAGCGACCTTCTTGCTGTGAGGCGACAGTGCTATCATATGCAAAGCAAAACTAATTAATTACTTTTTCTTTGCAAAATCTGTCCTTTTTAAAACAGATTTGAAGCTTATCTGGACAACATATTAAACATTCCTCCATTCCTCCATGCGTTTTCCATGTAAAACTAAATCCTACAGTATATGTCCATTCATAATTGAATCCAGAGATACAGAGACCTCTTTGAAAATCAGTGTTAATGATGCGTCTGCTTTAACTCCTGCTCTTTCTCGCACTCATTCACTGCCCACAATGCTTTTTATTAAAGCCCCCATAAATATTCATGAGGTGCAATTACCATAATGAGTTGCCTGTGAAAAGAGAGTTCTCAAGTGCAATTCTGACTAGTGAGAATTACTATAGTGAATGTCTGTAATTACATTTTTACCACAGTAATATTGTAGTTAATGATATCTACTGTATAATGCTATTTAAAACATCTTCATTTCTATTTTAAATTAAAATTATTATAAGTTTTATTTTTATTTTTACTAAAAGACATCTGTTTCTTCAATATGACGAGTATAAATGTAATTCTGAATAGCCTAAATGTAATTATGAATGCTTGTAACTGCAAATTAAATTACAGACACATTATTGACATCTAATTCTGATCAGTCGTAATGAAAATGACATGTATTTACAAGTTAATTAACATATTAATTCTGATAGACTGATCTCAGATTAACATTTGCATGCATATAAATTCAATTGTACACCTCAAAAATAAAAATATATAATATTACTATTATTGTTTGCGTTGTGTAGAAATGCAGCACGTTTTATTAATTGTTTGCGTTGCGTTGTGTGAAAATGCAGGGCGTTTTATTAATTGCTTGCGTTGTCTAGAAATGCAGCATGTTTTATTAATTGTTTGTTTGTGAAAATGCAGTGCGTTTTATTAATTGTTTGCTTGTGTGAAAATGCAGCACGTTTTAATAATTGTTTGCATTGTGAGAAAATACAGCACGTTTTAATAATTGTTTGCATTGTGAGAAAATGCAGCACGTTTTAATAATTGTTTGCGTTGTGTAAAAATGCAGCACGTTTTAATAATTGTTTGCGTTGTGAGAAAATGCAGCACGTTTTATTAGTTGTTTGCATTGTGAGAAAATGCAGCACGTTTTAATAATTGTTTGCGTTGTGTAAAAATGCAGCACGTTTTAATAATTGTTTGCGTTGTGAGAAAATGCAGCACGTTTTATTAGTTGTTTGCGTTGTGTAAAAATGCAGCACGTTTTAATAATTATTTGCGTTGTGAGAAAATGCAGCGTGTTTTATTCATTTTTTCCTTGTGTGAAAATGCAGCGTGTTTTATTCATTTTTTGCGTTATGTGAAAATGCTGAGTGTTTTATTAATTTTTCGTGTTGTGTGAAAATGCAGCACGTTTTATTAATTGTTTGTGTTATCTGGAAATGCTGCGCATTTCATTAACTGTTTGCATTGTGTGGAAATGCAGCATGTTTTATATATTGTTTGTGTTGTGGAAAAGCGGAGCGTGTTTTATTAATTGTTTGCGTTGTGTAAAAATGCTGTGCGTTTTATTAATTGTTTGTGTTATGTGAAAATGCAGTGTGTTTTATTAATTGTTTGTGTTGTGTGAAAATAAAGCACGTTTTCTTAATTGTTTGCGTTGTGTGAAAATGCAGTGCGTTTTATTAACTGTTTGTGTTATCTGGAAATGCAGCACGTTTTATTAATTGCTTGCTTTGTGAGAAAATGCAGCACGTTTTATTAATTGTTTGGGTTGTGTTAAAATGCAGTGCGTTTTATACATTTTTTGCGTTGCGTGAAAATGCAGCGTGTTTTATTGTTTGCGTTGTGCAGAAATGCAGCGCATTTTATTGTTCGTGTTTGTGAAAATGCAGTGCGTTTTATTAATTGTTTGCATTGTGTGGAAATGCAGCACGTTTTATTAGTTGTCTGTGTGGTATGAGAATAAAGCGCGTTTTATATAATGTTCGCGTTGTGTGAAAATGCAGAGCGTTTTATTAATTGTTTTTGTTGTGTGGAAATGCAGCGCGTTTTAATAATTGTTTGCGTTGTGTGAAAATGCAGCGCATTTTATTGTTTGTGTTATGTTAAAATGCAGCGCGTTTTATAAATTTTTTGTGTTGTGTAAAAATGCAACTCGTTTTATACAGTATATTGTTTGCGTTAATGCAGTGCGTTTTATTAATTGTTTGCGTTGTGTGGAAATGCAGTGCGTTTTATTAATTGTCTGTGTTGTATGAGAATAAAGCGCGTTTTATATATTGTTCGCGTTGTGTGAAAATGCAGCGTGTTTTATTAATTGTTGTGTTTTGCATTGTGCATTTGTGCTGTAAAACTGATGACCTTTCTCAGTTTGCTGTCATTTTTTGTAACCGTACGTGTTTTCTTAAATTACAGCATGTTAAACTCTCTCGGCCACCGTATAAAGTGGTTTTAATACCCCAGTTAGCCAACATTCCATTACAAATAACAACAAAATAAACCACAGACATTTCAAAATTACTTACAAAGATGAATTTAAGGATAAATTGGCTTGCCACTGAAGAAACGTGTCAGCATTTGATCAGATGTAAAACAGCGAATATTTGAGCAACATAAATTAAGATATAGGCTACAGTTCAGCATTTTGGGCTTCTTGAAAATCAAATACTCTTACCTCCACAATCTGTGTGGTGAAATTAATCACACAATATTGAATCTACCGTGTTAAAACGCTCATTTCTAACGCTAAAAGCGTCTTATTTCATAAACCCCCTCATGATCGTATCAAGCATCTACAGTAGGCCTTATATATATATCAGGTTGCCACATTTAATCAATGCATGGCTCCAGCATTCGCATCCACAGACGTCTGGACTAAACCCTCAATATAGATATCCACTGACCCCAGAACAGCTCCTGAGCAAACCCTATCTTTCTCCGCATCGCTTTTTTGTGCTGATGATGTGTCTTTTCTTCACTCGAGAGCATCCACGAACTAAAACTGCATGCAAAATAATAATAAATAGCAAAAATAGGCTACTGTGCATTTATACTCCTCACAATCAACGATTAAATGAATGCATATTTTATTATTATCCGTAAACAACAAAGCATGCACGTTCAACACAACAACAAAGGATGCACTGGTAAAATGTGACAGAAAAATAATAATACGAGCCATAATCATCGCATTTCAGCAACGCAAACCGGAACAGGACGAAGTGTAAGCGAGCGAACAAAGAAGCACAAAATGAGCTGATGGTTTGTGACTTACAGGACGCCGCTTCGGTTTCCGTGCCCATTGCATCAGTGCTGTCGGTGTCAGTCGCGTTATAAAAAACAACACAAAGCGATGTCTGACAGCTGCCTTCCGCTTTCTTGTTTCCCGTCGTGTAATTCTGCTCGATTGAGGTGTTTAATGCTAAAGCCCAGGCTCGGTTTAATGTCTTTTTTTATATCTGCAAAGCGGCTTCCAATGATTTGCAGCCTCGAGAAGAGCAGAGAGCAGGTGCAGTGGTGCAGCGAGACTGTCCGGTGCGCGCGCCGCTCCAGCACGCGTGCACTGCGGTGAGGATGGGTTTTAAAGGTGAACGACGAGGATTTGACGTTTTCATCTCTCTCTCTCTCTCTCTCTCTCTCTCTCTCTCTCTCTCTCTCTCT
>CAIGQQ010037913.1:634294-650871 GCA_903798035.1 Danio albolineatus | reverse complement strand
CACACACACACACACACACACACACACACACACACACACACACACACTCGTGCCACAGTCCCGCATCACGTGCTTTTCACTCAGACTTATAAGCACAAATAAACACAACCGGAGCTGTGCTCGTTTCTGTCCCATTAACAACAAGTCAAAGGTGCCGCTCCCAAACTTAGCGCACGGCTGCAACTTTCCTTAGCGAATCTACTATGGTGAAGGTCGGGTATTGAATATTAATTAGAACGCCCACACGCGGCCTATGAATGAGGACGCCTGTTTAATATTAACTATTGCGAGAACTCAGAACTATTACTATTATGAATATGCAATAGTTTCTCTGACCTCGTTGGCTGTTTACCTCATGAATATTTAAGATTTGCACAAAAATGATAATTCTGCCAGCTTTACTTTCCCTCCAGTTGTTCCAAAGTTTCGTTTTTCTGCTTAACAGAAAGGAAGCCAGGTATACTAAAACGTGGAAAAAACAACCCTTGACCTCCATAGTATTTTTTGGTTCCTATATAAATGTCAATGGATGCTTGTTTAAAGCCTTCTCAGATCTTGTGTTTAAACCATAGACTGTAAAAAATATGGACGTAGTATCCGTGACGTCACCCATAGGTTTCTGATGAACCCAAAAGAAGCTACTAGTAGGCGTGGCCAACCGTCGCCATTTTGTTCGCGCGTCATCGCACCAACCGAGGCATACCAAACAAGGGAAAAGAGGCGGAGCGTGGGCGGAGCGTGAGCGGAGCTACGGGACGCATGCTGGCATTGGAAGAAAGTGTGAATTACATCCAAATACTTCACATATAGTCTGTGTTAGTAAATGCAAGGCTATTTAGGAAATCCAGGCAGAACACTGTATGACAACGCTTCAAATGACGATTTTATAGACTACAGCTGATCAATCTGTCAGATTCTGGTGTGCATTAGAGTTCTGAAGAACATTATAAATCATAAATTATCCGAAATAAAGCAATTACATTTATAGAGATGGTGTAAGTATATAATTTCACTCACCTGGGAAACGTGAGTCCACGTGAATGGTTTGTGAGCACAATTAAGTGCACACAGCGTGCCATATTATCTGATAATTGTAGGAAATAATTCCAAAAGGCGACTGACTGTGTAAAGCCATATAAAACAACACAAAAACACGATGAATCAGGCGGAATCAGCTGAGGTGACGTGACGGCGACTAGCGGGACTAGCTGTCACTCAAGTGGCCACACCCTTAATTATGCAAACTTAATTTAGCTTAATATAAAGGAAACGGATGAGTTATAAAAAGATTCACCCCCTCACAGTTGTCATGAAGGGTAATATAAGCTATATGAACCAAAATAGTTCTTTGTACCAGGCTGTAAACACCTTTTTTTTTTCTGCTGTAAAATTGGCCATTTCACCAGTGGGCTCATTGGAGATTTGCTCTATTATGGAGCCAGGACAGCCAGGACTAGCGGAATTTTCGATGAATTGCAAGTCTTAATTACTTCCGTATTGGCTTCCAGAGGGAGAACGGGAGGTTGCCGCTTGGTTTAAACACATTATACGTTTAGAATCACTTAAATGTTAGGAAATGATGAGGAAATATAACATTTTTGGGGTGAACTGTACCTTTAATAATGTAAGTATAAGCTAATTTACTGAATCTAGCATGGTGGCTGTGCATTGAATAATAATAATTAGGCCGTGCTGATGTGGCCTGAGATCTCGGATCAATCTTATAAATATTAAATACGTCGTCGATAGATGACGTCGTTGGCTTTAGTGTACCTCATGAATAATAATATGTATGTTATATGCTTAATAGTTCACCACAAAAAAAAGAAGAAAGAAAAATCGTTCACTCATCTTGTTTCAAATCTGTATTAAACACAAAGGAAGAAATACTGAAGAATTTTGCCATTGACTTCCATAGTATTTTGTATTTAATGTTGTCATTGACTTCCATAGTATTTTGTATTTAATGTTGTCATTGACTTCCATAGTATTACTGTTTTATCCAACATTCTTCAGAATATCTTATTTCAGGTTCAACAAAAGAAAGAAATCCAAATGTTTAAAACGATTTGAGTAAAAGTAAACGATGTTGAGATTTTACATTTTCGGGTGAACTGTCCCTTTAACAGCGCGGCCTTCGCCATAGTAGCAAAGGTGAATTCGCTTCCCGGTCGCCGCCGCTGCCGTGATTCAAGAGAAACGGTGAAAAACCGAGACGAGTATACTTCAACCACTCTTTTAACGTCAACATTTCAGCATTTTGCTGTTTGAGTCATGTGAGGGAGCCTGTAATGTCCACAGAGCAGGAGAAAGAGTCATTCTCCCTGAAACGAAACCGAGGTAACGTTTATTTTCCGTGTTTTGAGAGACTTGCTTCGGTGTCGGTCGTAATTACCGGAGCGACGGTAACAGTCTGGCGGCCTTCAGGCCTTTGGGGAAGAACTGAAAAGTAGACACTATTACATTTTTGATAAACAATTACGTTATGAGAAAACAAACGTGTCAGGCCTCAAAGTGAAAGCAGTCAGGTGGAGACACTTCAGAGAGAGTTTCAGGAAGTTTGGTGAAGGCTAAGTTTACTTCCCAAATCTACATCAACAAAACATGCTAGGCTAAATCTGAAAAAATGTAATGTTCACAATTAAATCCCCCCGAAAGAAAAGAATTTGGGCTACTATAACTTGTAAAAGTTGTCCATATTTAACTCAATGTTGAGTTACAACAACTCAGAATTACTAGTGTTTAAAGGTTGCTAGAAGGTACAGTGAAATGGACAGCGAATTATCTATCTATATTTTCTTTATATGAAAATATACATTCATTTTTGTATATTTTAAGGAGAAAATATCTAAATTTATTTATATATTTAATCTCTAAAATCTGATATTCTAAATCAGGGGTGTCCAGCAGGGGCACCGCTAGCAATTTTGGGCCCCATGAAGAAATATGAGGATGGGCCTCCTACTGCCAAGCTAGCTATCCAAACTCTTTGTCTGCAATGTAGTTATACTGACCTATGCATTTTATTATTGGTTTTGTCCACTACTCATCAGTATTTAGCAAGAGAACGGCCTTGACTGCAGCTAGCAGATGATTTATTGTTCAAATGTAAATTTAGTACAAAAAAAGGAACAGAAATCAAATATTCACTGAAAATATGACATTTCTAAACACACAAAACACCAGTGTGTCACTATTTAAATAACTGTACTGCAATAGTGTCTCATACAATGTGCAATACACTGGAACAGTGACAATAATCAACAAGACACTAAATTATATTACAATGAGACCCATAAATAAGCCGAGACCCATAAATGATGATGAGTGCATCATGCGGGTCATTAAAGTGCACTTATTATTATTATTATTAGAGTTTTCAGTGTGAACGCACTACTTACACTATTTATACTACAAAATGGTGTAGAATAGTGCATAAGTATGTGATTTGGGACGCAGCTGATGTTAACCTCGAGGACATCGTTGCTTTTACAGTTTACCTGACGATCGCACTCAAAGCATCACCTCTCTTCCCGCTACTGACGGACTGAACCATACAGTGAAAGTAGAGGGGGTGCAATTTGACAGTGACAGACACGAGGGGCAGATATAAGCCGTATTTTTATTTTTTATTTCTAATAAATAGTTTTACTTGTAATTTAGAGATACATTCATAATTTATATTACGTTATAGTGCTATTATTAATTATAAAGCAGATCTCTGTGGGCCCCTAGAGTGCATGGGCCCTTAGAATCGTCCTAACTTCCCCCCCCTTAGCGGCGCCCCTGTATTAAATGTACAACTTAAGTAAACTTTACAAACAAAAAGTCAATAACATTTACTTAGAATTCCTCAAGTAAACTTAACTTAACATTTCTAATTAAATGTACTAATAATTTTGGTTCATCTTTAACTTGGCAAAGCTTTGAAGACTTACTAGCCTTTTCTGAGTGAAAAATGTTGCCAAGCTTATTTTAAGTAAATTCATTAATTCATTTTCTTTTCGGCTTAGTCCCTTTATTAATCCGGGGTCGCCACAGCAGAATGAACCGCCAACTTATCCAGCATTTGTTTTACGCAGCGGATGCCCTTCCAGTGCCACCCATCTCTGGGAATCATCCACACATTCTCATTCACACACATACACTATGGACAATTTAGCTTACCCAATTCACCTGTACCGCTTGTGTTTGGACTGTGGGGGAAACCAGAGCACCCAGAGGAAACCCACGCAACCACGGGGAGAACATGCAGACTCCACACGGAAATGCCAACTGACCCTGCCGAGGCTCGAACCAGCGACCTTGTGTGCAGCCAGTTGCTTTAACATTTCAAGTTAACTCAACTTTTTATGTTTTACAGTGCAACCGTGACTCAAACCATCGACCTTCTTGCTGTGAGACCACAGTGCTAACCACTGAGCCGCCATGCCACCCTGACTTCAATAAAATTTTATGTATTTTTTAAGTAACACTTTTTGGTTTTGGCCACAAACCATATTTTAACCAACAACACACAAGCCTCTTCTACAGATGCGCACTGGTTGTATGACCGCCGGATCTATGGTTTCTGTGCAGTTTTGCCAAAAGTACCTGGAGTAAAAATGTCACTATTTACCCCACCTGAGGGGCAGGTTGCCAGAGGGTTAGTTATAACTAGGCCCACACGGAACACATAGGATTCCGCAGATTTCCGCAGATTTTTAGTCCATCATTGATTCTGTTTATTTACTTGTGTAAATGTTTGTAAATTTATATTTATTCAGTTTTTAAGTTAATTTCAGTATAATTATTGACCAATCTGAAAATATTCATATGAATTATTTACAATACAGTTTGTAAAGTAATAGTTTCTGTCTTTTAGTAGATATGGTAACACTTTATAATAACTACACACTATGAATCATCTGTTAAGCATTAGCAAGTAGTGAATTCATTATTTGTTAAGCATTAACTCTACATTAATAAACGTTAGTAAGCAGTTTAGACCTGCAGAATGCTCTATTCTTGACTTATTTTTTTATCATATTATATTATATTATATTATGTTATATTATTTTATATTATATTATATTATATTATATTATATTATATTATATTATATTATATTATATTATACATTCATTTTCTTGTCGGCTTTGTCCCTTTATTAATCTGGGGTCACCACAGTGGAATGAACCGCCAACTTATCCAGCGTTTGTTTTACACAGCAGATGCCCTTTCAGCTGCAACCCATCTCTGGGAAATATATTAAATTATATTATATAATATTGTATTATATTGTATCGTATCGTATCGTATCATATCATATCATATCATATCATATCATATCATATTATATTATATTATCCATAATGAGAGAGTGTTTATTGGTAATGTAAATAAAACAATTGTTACTGTACTTTTTTTATTTTATGTTTTTGAAAAGGTGTTACTATATGTGTTAGTGAACTAAAATATAAAAATACCATGGAATCTTTTTTTTTAATTGCTTCAACAAAAAAGTAAAAAAATAACGAAAATAAATCTAATATATATATATATATTTTTATTATTTATATATATATATATATATATCCTTTTATTTCTTTATGTATTATTTAAATATACTATTTAAAATATATTTAAATACAAGATATATAATAAACATTTTAATATAAGATATATATTATTGATGTGTTTTTTTTTATTTCAACCAAATTAAAGAAATAATCTTCCTCCAGCAGACAAATCTAATATAAAATACCATTTAAAAAAATTGCACTGTTAAACATCACTTGCGAACAAAAGAACTAAAATTTCACACAAGGGCCTAACTAATAACATTAGTCAACTCTAAATGTATAAAAACACACAGTTTCACCTTCTGTCCGCTCCTCATTCTCAAGTACATTCATTAACAGTGCACTATTTCAACAAATGCTCCTATAAACCCAAAATATGTTTCACAATGGCTCCTAACGTCCTCACACACATCTGCAGCAGTCCCGACTTCCCATACGCTGTTTATTAACATGATAATCACACCTTCAGCCAAAAAAGCAATCCGACGAACCTGGAAAGCGCACACACACACACAGACACACACACATACACACACACACACACACACGTTCCTCCAGCACCTGATAAGGAAGAGGAAGTGAAAGCACCCAGCATCAGCACACCTCGACCCAATACCACAGCCGAATCGGTCAATCAAACAGCGTCAAGATCTGCATCAGAAGCACCATGCAGTCCTAGTCTTTGTTGTGCATGCTTACGTAAGACATCTCAGCTCTTCCTATTCTCCTCCACTCCCTCCGTTCTCATCTATTATCAACGTTTCCCCAGAGCGACCCTTCCCCCCATCCCAAATGAGAAAGAGATTGATAGAGACGCTGCAGCGCATCTCGCTTTGCCCCCGTGCCACCCTGAACACACCATCAGGAGCGGCGCTTGCTTTGCGGAAATCACTTCATCACTGCAAGAACTTCACACACACACACACACACACACACACACACACACACACACACTGATTTTATAAAATGCGGAGAAAAGCCCTACCGTCTCAATCTGTTGTGCTCATATTCTGCGTGTGTGTCTTGATCTGGTGCACATCAGATCTGCAGTGCCTCGCTGTCTGTGTGTCTGAACAAGCGCGAGTGTGTGTGTGTGTGTGTACAGCAGTGACGTGCAGACGTGTGAAGCTAGCAGAGCACGGTTTCAACCTCAGACATCACTTCCTCTGCTTCACAATGTGTTTCCCTTTACTGTGTTGACACATCCTCTTCTCTGCCTCTGTGTCACTTGTATGTTCACACAGAGCGCGTGCACAACACAGTATTTACCCTGTATTTGGGTAAATAAGGCTGGTTTATTGGCATCAGCGCTTGCATTAAGACTGTTCAGCATCCTTTCCAGTGCTTCAGACTGTGAAAATGTTCCTTTTAAGATTAGTGAAGATATTAAATTGCATCTTTTAAGAAGCTGAAAGGTTTTAAAGGTTCAAAAATGCTTTTTAAGGATCTTAGAGATTCTAAATTTGTGCCTTTTATGGATTGTGAAAATTCAAGAGTTCACACTCAGCTGATGATTGGTAATAAAGCTAGTTTGGCATGCTGTCCCGGGAGAGAGCCCTGAGCTCATAAGATCCTCGAGCCCGGGGCTCCCTCCCGTTTGCAGGGCAAGAGGGGAGTTTGAGCTCAGGTAGATCTCGAGAACCCTCCACCCTCCTGCTGCTTATAAATTGCTATGAGGGTATGCTGCTGGTGGAATTTGTGTATAGTGCTGATTTGTTTAAGCCAATTTACTTATGTTTCGGACTGTAAGATGAAAACCGGAGGACGCGGGCAAAACCCACGTGAGCACGGGGACAACATGAACTCCGCACAGAAATGTCTACTGGCTGGGTAGAGGCACAAACCAGAGGCATTCTTGCTGTGAGGCAACAGTGCAAGCCACTGGGCCGCCGTGCTGCCCTATAGAGGAGCTGGGAATTGGCTGATGGGTAGATCGTGCATTAGCTTGACTCTGGGCCAGCCTTGTCAATCATAAGCACACGCTCCTCTCGAAATTAAACTTCACTTCAAGAATTCTAAAGATTCCAAATGTTCTAAAATGTCTTTTTAAGGATTCTAAAGATTCTAAATGAAGAATTCTAAAAATTCTAAAGGTTCTAAAATGTTTCTTTTTTAAAAGAATTCCAAACAGGGCGCCACGGTGGCGTAGTGTGTAGCACGGTCAGTTGGCATTTCTGTGTGGAGTTTGCATGTTCTCCCCGTGGTTGCGTGGGTTTCCTCCGGGTGCTCCGGTTTCCCCCACAAGTCCGAAGACATGCGGTACAGGTGAATTGGGTAGGCTAAATTGTCCGTAGTGTGTGTGAATGATAGTGTATGGATGTTTCCCAGTGATGGATGGGCTGCGTAAAACATATGCTGGATAAGTTGGTGGTTCATTCCGCTGTGGCGACCCCAGATTAATAAAGGGACTAAGCCGAAAAGAAAATGAATAAATGTATAAATTCCAAACATTCTAAAATGTTTGCTCATTGGCATCACTGTGAAAGCACAGTTTTGGAACCTTCATTTTCCAGCATGACTGAAGGTTCATTACTGCACCAGTTCTTCCTTCAGCAACCGTTCTAGTGTTTCAGACTTTCAAATGTTTCTTTTTTAAGAATTCTAAAGATTCTAAATTGCTTTTTTTTTTTATATCGAAAAGTTCAAAAATGCTTTTTTAAGGATTCTACAGATTCTAAATTAAGAATTCTGAAAACTCTAAAGGTTCTAAACGTTAGTTTCTCTTTTTAAGTTTTTTTTAAACATTTTAAAATGTTCCTTAGTTGGCATCACTGTGAAAACATCATTTTGGAACCTTCATCTTTCAGCATGACTAAAAAGGTTCTTTACTGCATCAGTGTTTCCATGGAGACTCTTCAGCATCCTTTCTAGTGCTTCGGGTTCTTCAGACTTTCACATGTTTCTTTTAAGAATTCTATAGATTGTAAATGTTCTAAAATGTACCTTTTAAGAATTATGAAGATTCTAAATTGCATCTTTTAAGAATTCGGAAAGTTCAAAAAATGCTTTTTAAGGATTTTAAAGATTCTAAATAAAGAATTCTGAACTTCTCAATGTTCTAAAACATTTTTTTTTAATTCCAAACATTCTAAAAACATTTTTCATTGGCATAACTATGAAAACCTTCAGTTTTGGAACCTGCAGTTTTTATAGTGATTGAAGGTTCTTTCCTGCATCAGTGTTTCCATGGAGACTCCTCAGCATCCTTTCTAGTGCTTTGGGTTCTCCAGACTTTCAAATGTTTCTTTTAAGAATTATGAAGATTCTAAATTGTGAGTTGTAAATTCTAAAAATCTTTTAAGAATTTAAAAAAGCTCAAAAATGCCTTTTAAGGATTCTACAGATTCTAAAATTGTTCGTTATATGAACTGTGAAGATTCCATCATTCTAAATATTCTAAAAACATTTTTCTTTTAAGAATTCATAAGATTCTAAACTGCATCTTTTAAAACTTCTGGCATCACTGTGAAAACACCATTTTGGAACCTTCATTTTTCAGCATGACTGCACGTTCCTTTCTAGTGCTTCGGATTCTTCAGACTTTCAAATGTATCTTTTAAGAATTCAGAAAATTTTAAAGGTTAAAAATGTTTATAAAATCCAAACGTTACAAAAAATTTTGTTGGCATCACTGTGAAAACACAAATTTAGAACCTTCATTTTTTTTAGCATGACTGAAGGTTCTTTTCAGCATCAGTGATTATATGGAGACTCTTCAGCATCCGTTCTAGTGCTTGGGGTTTATTAGACTTTAAGATATTTCTAAAGATTCCAAATGTTCTAAAATGTCTTTTTAAGGATTCTAAAGATTCTAAATTGCATTTTATTTATTCTAGAGATTATAATGATTCTTCAATGTTTCTTTTAAGAATTCCTACATTCCTACATTCTAAAATGTTTCCTCATTGGCATCACTGTGAAATCACAATTTCAGAACCTTAATTTTTCAGTGTGATTGAATGTTCTTTACATCATCTGTGTTTCCATGGAGACTCCTCAGCATCCTTTCCAGTGCTTGGGGTTCATTAGACTTTAAGATGTTTCTTTTAAGATTTCTAAAGTTCCTAGAATGTTTCTTCTTTGACATCATTGTAAAAACGCTATTTTGGAGCTTTCTTTATTGCATCTGTGCTTCATTGAAAAGCCTTCGACATCTCAGTCCTGTGAACATTCTTAAAAATAAAGGTTCTTTATTGTAGGGATGGGCGGATCGATCCTGAAGTATCGATATTTTCGATACTGGGAATGTATAAAAAGGATTGATCCTTAAGTAAAAGTATCGATCTTTTCAGGGGTTTTTCTTACTGAGTAAAATATCTCAACAATTACAGCACCACATATTATATAAATATTTACTTAAATAGGAATGGGAACTATAATATCCTTCCGCTGTATCTCCGCTAATGGGTCAGCGTTAGCTCACAGCTCAGTAGTACAGACACCACACACACACACCCAGCGCAGGTTGTAAGACTTTGGCAGAATCCTTTAAGGAATCCAGTCATTATCCAGCTAACCCAGTGGGAATTATTTAAGTGGAGTCGAGTTCAATACAGACAGCCAGTTTATATTAAGTTTTACCTGATATGAACACACAGCACACACTGTAAATATAATATGCTGAGGGGGAATCATTATATTTGATTATTTGTAATATTAATATGCCAAAGCTGATGGGTATTCCTACTCTAAACTCTGTCATTTATGTTATTTGTGTAAATTGGCATATATCAGATTTCTGTTACATTCACAGGGTTCAGAATAATAGACCGTAGACCACTCAAGTAAAGACTAAGTAGTTTAGTTTAAATAGTTTTAAATAAACTTGTTTATCAAATAAAATACAAAGTTTAGGTACACATAATAACTGAGAGAGATCTACTTTAACTAAACAAGGTTTCAGCAGTGTATTATTTTTCGTTATATATGGTGCCGTGCAATTATAGTTCTGTTATTTAAATACATGTAAAAAGGAATCATGTGTTTTGTGTTTAATTGAATAATAATAATAATAATGGTGATTATAATAATAATTATAATATTATAATAATAATAATATTATAATAAAGGTGATAACCATTTTTTTAATCACAATAAATATTTAATTAAAGTGTCGGTATCGATATCGACGATACTTATCTTGAAATACTTGGTATCGGATCGGAAACAAAAATATTGGCATCGCCCATCCCTACTTTATTGGCTTTAATGATGGCATATATTATAGTTAACACCTATAAAATCCTTTAGCTTCATTAAGATGTAAAACATTTTTTAAATGTTCTTTTACACTAACAAAACTATGTTTATTTTAAAAAATCAATCGCTGAAATATTCTTGGAGGAACCTAAAATGGTTCTAGTATGTTATTGCAGAGAAAAAACCCATTTTGAAACCTTGATGTTTAAGAGAGCTGCTCACTGAATGATTCTAGATGATTCTAATATAGAATCTCCCCCATTTCTAGAACCGTTATTTATACGAGTGGCCATCAAGATGAGTGTGTTTTAAATGAAAATTGGTCTTACCTGCCAGATTTCATCTCAGCCTCTCATAAACATCCTCGTTTCTTCAATCAAGGCCAGCATTATTTTAAATCTCCTTCTCTCCTCCAGTAGCTGTTCTTTCTTCACTCAAAAATATCAATGCAGCAACGCAAAATCCACCCGTGACAGCTCACAAAGCTCTCCGTCTTTTTCTGCCCTTCTCTAGCATGCTGTGGTTAATACCCATTCACAGAGAACTAAAGCCGTCCTCTTCCTCCGCCCTGCGCTGCTCCAGATCTCCACCCCCTATTGCCTTCTGCTTGGACCTCTCTTGCCCTCTGGCTCCTCAGCCTCCTCCTCACTCTAATCCTTTCTAAAGACTAATGGATGGATGATTAGGGAGAATAGATTAGTATGGAGTACAAATGATTGCGCTGCACTCTTGAAAACAAAATGCAATGAAATAGAAGGACCATCAGCGAACAAGCTTTCAATGAAGAGTTCAGACAGTATGTGACCCTGGAACTCAATTTTTGGAGACTTATGAGATTTATGCATCATCTGAAAGCTGAATAAATATGCTTTCTCATTTGATTTGATAGTATAGGATAATATTCGGCAGAGATAGCTAGAGGAAGATGTGAAATCTGAGTGTTCAATAAATAAATAGAAATACTGAGAAAATAATTACTAATCAGTTTTATACAGTATATGTTTATGATAGAAACTTTAACAAATATGTCCATGAAGCATGCTCTTTATTTAATATTAACAATTTTTTTTCATAAAAGTAAAAAAATTGACAATTTTGACTCAACTCTAATGCCTAAAATACATACCAGTGCAACACACGACATCCACAGGGCTGGATTAAGGACACATTGGGCCCTGGAGCTATAGCAAAACCAAGGGCCCCTTCTATTTATTTACCTCACAAAATAAATAAATAAATAAATAAAAATTATATTTATATATAATCTGATCTATAATCTGATCAGATTATATATGTTATTATTAGTAGTATTATTAGTATTATTAATAATTTACTAATCAATATTATCATCTAATTTTCCACCATTTGATTTATATTTGATTATATATATATATAGTAGGCGAAAAATGTATTAATGACATAAAATGAACTTTAAAGTTAAAACAATCTGCAAAAATCTGCAAAACATTTGCAATACTTCCTCAATTCGTGCTTTATATTAAATACTTCAAATAGGGGTTTAGCTTTAAAGAGTTTCTTTAGAGTTTTAGCTGGCTATAAATCCCTCATGATAGGATATCTTTAACATTCATGCTTCTATATATGCAATATATTGTGGTCCTCTGAGTTACAGAAGGATAGCATCCTTATTTTATTTTATTTTATTTACAGACAGACAGACAGACAGACAGACAGACAGATAGAGAGACAGATAGATGTGTTGCGTCCAGCTATAACCACAGCGCGGCTGAGACTGCGCTTTAGTTATGAGTCCATTCAGCATGATTCCGCCTATCCCAGCTTCTGTTATTACATGTACAAGTTAATCAGAGATGAAGACTGTTTGTATTTTATTTATAAATTTTTTTAATGACGAGCTTGGTATAGCCTACCTTTGACTGGACGGTTTTCGCGGTAATAAGGGACTGTGCTGGAAAAATTGGACATCTGATCACCCTTCTGGTTGACTAAAACAGGGCTATTCAATATTCTGATTGGGCTACAGCCACTCCGAACCTCAGTTTAGCACCAACACCACTGTTTTTGAATAGCAACCAATACTTCACATTACCGACGAGAGAAAGAATAACTCAAAGAGGCTAGCTAGCTCTCTGCAAATCTCACATGGTCGCCCACTGAAGCTAAGCAGGGCTGCGCCCGGTCAGTACCTGGATGGGAGACCACATCTGAAAGCTGGGTTGCTGCCGGAAGTGGTGTTAGTGAGGCCAGCAGGGGGGCGCCCAACCTGCGGTCTGTGTGGGTCCTAATGCCCCAGTATAGTGAAGGGGACTCTATACTGCTCAGTGAGCGCTGTCTTTCGGATGAGACGTTAAACCGAGCTCCTGACTCTCTGTGGTCGTTAAAAATCCCAGGATGTTCTTCGAGAAAGAGTAGGGGTTTAACCCCGGCATCCTGGCCAAATCTGCCCACTGGTCTCTGTCCATCATGGCCTCCTAACCATCCCCATGTCACAATTGGCTTCATCACTGTCTCCTCTCCACCAATCAGCTGGTGTGTGTTGTGCGGTCGGGCGCAAAATGGCTGCCGTCGCGTCATCCAGGTGGATGCTGCACACTGGTGGTGGATGAGAAGATCCCCCCATTGTGTAAAGCGCTTTGAGTGCCCAGAAAAGCGCTATATAAATGTAAGGAATTATTATTAATATTATTAAGTTAATTCTTCAGCCAATCAAGGGCCCCCTTCTTCCTGGGGCCCTGGGGCTTCAGCCCTACCAAGCCCTTATGTTAATCCGGCCCTGGACATCCAGGGTAAATTTATTTTATAATCTAAATACTTTTTCCTAAAAAACTTCCATAAATGTTCCATAAATGCCAGTTAAGCATCTTTTTATTATTTATTTTTAAGTCAAAGTCAAAAGTCAAATTAAGCTTCATTGTCAATTCAACCACATGTACAGGACATACAGAGAATCGAAATTGCTATGGTGCTAATAATAATAAAAAAGTAGAATTTTAAAGAAAAAGATTACAATAAATACAATTACACATTCATTCATTCATTTTCTTTTTAGCTTAGCCCCTTTATTAATCTGGGGTCGCCACAGCGGAATGAACCACTAACTGTTCCAGCATAAGTTTTCCGCAACAAATGCCCTTCCAGCTGCAACACACACTATGGACAATTTAGCCTACCCAATTCACCTACACCACATGTCTTTGGACTTGTGGGGAACCGGAGCGCCCGAAGGAAACCCACGCAACCACGTGAAGAACTGACCCAGCCGAGGCTCGAACCAGTGACCTTCTTGTTGTGAGGCAATTGTGCTAACCACTACGCCACCGTGGCGCCACAATTACACATATAATCTAAACATATAGATAAAAGTAAAAAAAAGGTATGCAATACATTTACAATTAAGGGCACATGGCAAGGAGTGCAAATCAGAGTTGCAGTGTCTTAATAATATACAGGGAGGTAGAATGAGGTAACTAGCAATCCAATATCGGTCGCTGATGCAGGTGTGTAAATGGGTGTGTATGTGTTCAAAAGTATTATTATTATTGTTGTAGGGCTGTGCAATTTAAGCAGGGATGTGTGATTTAAGCACATGCAATTTCTAAATCGAGTAAGGCTGCAATTTTATCTATTAATTTATTTCGATTTTTGTTCACGTTCTTGTGCGCGTGATTTTAATATGTTAACCAATCAGAGCTGACGCAGCACACCGGGTGATTACAGCTAAGCTGAGCGGGAGAAAGATGTTAACCAATCAGAGCTCACTCCGTGCATGACAAAGTTGAGCGGGAGAAAGATGTTAACCAATCAGAGCTCACTCCGTGCATGACAAAGTTGAGCGGGAGAAGCGAATAGGTGGTTTTGATTTATGTTTTAAGTTTTTATTTATTGTTCTGACTGGAATTGAGGTTAGTTCATCTTTATTTCTTCATGTTGTCTGTTTTTAACACAGTTTATTACAGTTTTGTTGATCCAGCAGTGAGTGCTGCTGTGTACAGTATGTGTTTAACTGGAGCTGAGGTTACTTCATCTTCAGTTATTTTATGTTGTCTGTTTTAAAGACAGTTTTACTACAGTTTTGTTTATTAAACTTAATACTGTGTTATTTCATTGTGAAATGTTTTGTTCTGCTCTTCTTGTGCACTGAATACATGTAGAATGTGTGTGTGTAGCGCGTTTGACAAAGCAAAAACAGCTGCCAAAATCACAAATAAAATTGCAATCGCAATATTCGTTCCAAAAAACAAAGCAATATGATTATTTTGTCTATATTGCACAGCCCTATATTATATATATTTAGTTTTATTATTTTAAGAGGTATATACTGTACATTACATACACTCTCAGAAAAAAATGGTACAATGTTGTACCAAAGAAGGTACAAACCCTTGTAACTGGGGCAGCACCTTTTTATGAGACAGAATTGTACCTTAAGAAAAGAAACAAATTTGTACCTCTTAGGGTCATGATTTGTACTATGGGAAACCAAAATGTACCTTTGTTTTTAAAAACCTGCAGATACAATATTGTATACTTTGTGAAAGGCACCACCACAGTGACAAGACACTTTATACCTTAACAGTGTCAAAAATGCTTCCCAAACATTTATTAAAATGCCTTAAATGTTTAGTTTACAATACCTACAGTTTTCTGTTTTACCAGTTGTTTTGTATTATTGTATTAGGACTAAAAATGTATGTTTATAAGTATCTTTAAACATACTTTTAAATGATGATTTTTGTTTTAATATGGAAATTATTCATAAAAATCTCTTTGCCTTTCCAGTCATATTTATTTTCATAGATACTGTAATAAAGAAGGAGTTGTTCAACACTTTTGTACCTTTTATATGAGAACAATTGTGTACCTTCACTTCAGTTGTACTATAAAAGGCCCAGAACAGTATCATAAGAGGTCTTTTCAGTACCATATAAGGTACAATTTTTACAAAAGTACAAAACTGTTCCTCAAGGAACATTATTTGTACCATTGTGTACTTTTTTTTCTGAGAGTGTAGGTATATACATTGGTGTTTATATGCAAAGTTAATGCAAAAAAGTCTCTCAAAAGACTGATACGGCAGTGATTCCAAAGAGGAACTATTTTTGGTTCCCCAATAAGCCTTTCTTTTATCAGTTCCTAAAAGAAACCCTTCTTTAAAAAAAAAGTGCAAATGCTGTCACTAGGATCATGCATTTTTAAAAGTGACATGTACCATTTGGGTGCTAATATGCATCATTTAGGATTTAATAGCATACAAATGTGTGAAGAATTATTTAAAATCTGAATGAAAAACAATTCATCATGAAGAAACTCCAATAAATAATTAATAATATTTATAAGTTATTTGCAATTCCTCATTTGAATGCATGTGTCAAGAAAGAGGAACAGATGTGTGAATGCATGTGTGTGTGGTCCTGGTATTCATGACATTATGGGAACCAATTTTGTGGCCTCGATTGTAGCATTTTCAGGCCTTGTGTTGAACTATTTTAGTGGCTAATATGGCTCATAAATCATCCTGTATTATGCATTTCGAAATTGTAAAAGTGTAAGGGTTTGGTTTAGGGGTAGGGTTGGGGGAAGAGGACACAGTATACAGTCCTATGTGTCTGTGTGTGTGTGTGTAACACTAAACACTGTGACTCATGTCCACACACTCATTCACTTAGATGCATGATAATGGCCAGGATTGGGAGATTCTCCTATGGCTTGACCATCTGGCAGCAGAATGTGGGGCGACCCTCCCTGATACTGACCTAACAACACCACTGATCTGGGGGGTTGGTCTCACACACACACACACACACACACACACACACACACACACACACACAC
>CAIGQQ010037913.1:544092-561533 GCA_903798035.1 Danio albolineatus | reverse complement strand
ACACACACACACACACACACACACACACACACACACACACACACACACACACACTAACAGAAGTGTCAGTGTGTAACTAAAATAACCTTGCGGCGTAAACAGGAGCTTCTCAGTGAAATAAAAACTGTATGCATCGCTTTGCATAATGCGTAACAGAAATGAACCCCCAAACAACCCAGTGACATCACAGACATGCAGTAACAGTGTTTACTCACGGCTGCTGGCTTCAGATCTAGATCAGCACATCTGTCCGCGGTCCCTCTGAAAGTTTGGAGATGTTCATTAAACAACCATGGATGTGTAAATGTCTTCACGGTCTGTTGAACAGAAACTGCGTCCTCCTGCGCGCAATGGTCTTCATCACTCTGTGCCACAAGTGTCTCCGATTCCCCGGGGCTGTAGATTTAACGGGAGTGAAGAGCTGTGTGTGTGTGCGCGCATGCGCGTGTGTATGTTTGATTCTGGAGCTGAAGGCGTGTAAAGGCGGTCCATCAGTCCCGGTAGAGAGCGAGATGCATGGGCACCGCGTAAAAACAGCGGCCTTCCGCGAGTAGACTTTAATTCATGTCGTTAAATCTCACCTGTTGAGTGTTTTTGGGGAAATCTCGCCCTCTCCTGGCTGAGGTTGGTCACACACATTGATTCACTAACAAGATTTGTTTTATTATGCTTTAAACAACACATGCATGACAATATAGTAAACAACAGTGGTGTAAAGTAACTCATTACAAATACTCAAACTACTGTAATTGAGTAGTTTTTCTCAGGGATTGTAATTTACTGAGTAGTTTAATAAATGTGGACTTTTACTTTCCATTGAGTACATGTTTAGTGCTGTATTACTCCACTACTGTCCTTCATCCTGCAGTCACTACTGTATTTCTGTCTTGTCTATGGTCATTGTCTACAGTAGAAAGATCAGTCCTGTGATTCCTGTCCAATTAAATCACACATAGAAAGTAAATCACATCATACTGAACAACATCAAGACATGGGCACTTTATAAACGCAGCAAACCTTTGGGAAACATTAAAAATGTCCAAGAAGATGTTCAAAATCTGCACACGCAATGATCCAGAGACTGTTTATAGACTGCATGTGACTGAAAATGATGGATGTCGACTGTATGATGACTGAAATCACCAAACAGCCTTAAACTATCACTAAATGGAACGAATGAAGAATGGAAGGAAGGGCCGAATAAAAGGAAGGACCGAACAAGGAATGAAAGGAAGGGTCGAAGAACCGAATAAATGAAGGAAGGATTCAAGGAAGGACTGAACAAACTAAGGAAGGAGAGAAGGAACGAACGAATGAACAAAGGCCCTAATGAAGGAAGAAAAATATGAAAGAATGAGCGAACAAATGAAGAGAGGAAAGAAGGAAGGACCAAACGAATGAAGGAAGAATTCAAGAAAGGACTGAACAAACTAAGGACAGAAGGAAAAATCAAACGAATTAATGAACAAAAGGACCTAATGTTGGAAGGAACAAAAATATGAACGAACAAAGGAAGGAGGGAACAAAGAAATTAATGAAGGAAGTAGAGAACAAACAAATAATTGAAGGAAGGTTGGAAGGAACGAACGAAAATAGGAAGATCCCTAAATACACCACATGTTGTTTGTGCAGGGATGTGTAAACGTAACATTCTGTAAACGCATCAACTTTTCTACAGTGTAATACTCATTACTCTTGAGTACTTTTAGAAGGTCACTCTTTTTACTCAAACTTTGAGTAATATTTACTACAGATATTATTACTCTACTTGCACTGTATTTTGGGGCAAGTAATGGCAGTATGATTTTTCAGTACTCTTTCAGCCACTGGTAAACAAAATAATGCCAGGAAGATACAAACTAAAAAATATCAACTGCACAAAAATAAATAAAACAAACACAAAAATCAAAAGTATAAATAATTAACTAAAATGCTTACAAAAACACACAAGCAGGTCCTTTACATTAATCAAAAATGTTGAAACATTTATTCATTCATTTTCTTTTCGGCTTAGTCCCTTTATTAATCCGGGGTCGCCACAGCGGAATCAACCGCCAACTTATCCAGCATTTTGTTTTACGCAGCGGATGCCCTTCCAGCCACAACCCATCTCTGGGAAAATGTTGAAACAACTGAACAGTTTTAATGGCCTTTCTATTAGCACTACGCTGAGTAGTTCAAAAGTAATTTTTCAGTTCCTTATTAAACACAGTAAAACAGTTTTTTTGTTGTTGTTGTTGGAAACTTCACACTTCTGGATGTGAAACTTAATTACCAAAATAAATAGATTAATAACAATAACTTTGTTATTCAAATTATCATAATTAAAATATACAAAAACTACGTTTTCAAAATGCAAATTAAAATTAAAGACTACCTTTTTATATAAAAACAGAAGCATCATACCATTCATTCATTCATTTTCTTGTCAGCTCAGTCCCTTTATTAATCCGGGTTCGCCACAGCGGAACGAAACGGCAAGTTATCCAGCATTTGTTTTAGCGGATGCCCTTCCAGCTGCAACCCATCTCTGGGAAACATCCATACACACTCATATATACACTACGGACAATTAAGCCTACCCAATTCAACTGTACCACATATCTTTGGACTTGTGAGGGAAACCGGAGCACCTGGAGGAAACCCACGCAACCACAGAGAGAACATGCAAACTCCACACAGAAAAGCCAACTGACCCCGCGGCGGCTCGAACAAGCGGCCTTCTTGCTGTGAGGCGAATGTGCTACTCACTACGCCACTGTAGCACCCAGCATCATACCAAAGCTTTTTAATAGAACCACAGTGACAAAAAGATGTGGGGTACAGTTTCCAAGTGCAAAGAGCAAAAAGAGCTTTTTAAATATACTGAGGAAATGTTTAACCAGGTATATTCAGTGCCCTACTAATGTATTTCATATTTGCACATAGGTAGACAGCACCCTCTAGTGGTATTGTCATCTAAACGTGCAACAAAATGTACCCGGAGGAATGTATTTCAAGTTTCGCACAAATGTAGTCAGAGTGATGTATTTTCAATAAGACCTGAGGTATAAAAATTATAATAATAATAATAAAAATAAAAATAGAAAAAATAGGCAGAAAATTCACATTTTCTGGAGCTGAGATGTTTTTCAAACCATCTAGCAAACAAACAAATTTTTGATAAATATATATATATATATATATATTTTCATGGTATTTATTTTGTATCACATTTGATACATCAGGCGTTTGTGTAACTTTTTGCTCCAAAAAAGTCAATTTTAATGACAAAAAGTTTTGCCCTTGACATTTTGCCAGCAGAGAACATTTGAGGCAGTTTTTCACTTTGTTTTTACCTGTTATCAGATCATATAAAACTTGTTTTTAAACAAAGTATTGATCAGGTTGATATTTGATAGGTCTTAGAAACTCGTGTATCAAATATGATACATGCGGCTCCATAGGGTTAAATCACTACACATGAACGCAATGTTGGCAGTCAATCAAACACTCCCATAACCAATATAATACAGTGAGAACTGTTCATGTTGCTTTATCACAAAGCTATTGACATGTACAGTACAATGCTATAGATTGCAAGATCTTTATTGTAATGCGTTCGCTCTGTTCACTTCAGCTCTGTATGAAGTCGTCAGTACTCTCTGTTCTGCAACCCAGCTGTGAAACGCAGTACCTGCTTGATCTTGTCTATTTACGCAAGAAAGGCTTGGTCCATCATGTCTTGAAGTTTGCCTGTAGCGCTGGCAGATGATTCAGAGTTACGTTTTTTTCACAAATCTAATTACCGAGAGCTGAATGAGTCTTTAATGGCGTCCTGTGTGAGTGTGTGTGAAAGCACAGATTTGGAAACATCAGATGTGTGTCATACTTTACAATTCAATTCAATTCACCTTTATTTGTATAGCGCTTTTACAATGTAGCTTGTGTCAAAGCAGCTTCACACTGAAGGTTCTAGTAAACAGTGTCAGTCCAGTTTTTAGTGTTGGAGTTCAGTTCAGTGTGGTTTAATATTCACTACTGAGAGTACAAACACTGAAGAGGAATCCATCGATGCGCAGCTCTACAAGTCCCAAACCATGCGAGCCAGTGGCGACAGCGGCGAGGAACAAACTTTCCAATTGGCGAAAGTGAAGAATTAAAAAACCTGGAGAGAAACCAGGCTCAGTTGGGCACCACCATTTCTCCCAGACTTCTTGTGCAGACCTGCAGTCTAGGTGCCGGAGGCTGGAGAACTCAAGGCTCGTCTGTCCTTGGAGGGTCACAGGAATCAGTCTCATGCTCTCTACTCCTCCATTTACCAAACATGTGCTCAGGATACAGCCGGGTCCAGGATTATGGAACCTTGGAATCGCTGTGTCGCGGGTCTTGACTATGGTGCTGCATAGTCTCTGAGGGCCTCGGGATGAGTATCCCCAGGAGGAAATAGAGAATAAAGAGAATAATTAGCGTAGCTGCTGTTCATAGTGTATATAAACGAGATGCGTGGAGCACATTCACACCACTATGTGATGTATTGAGTGTATGCTTTACTAAAATGATAGGTCTTTAATCTAGTTTTGAACTGTGAGAGTGTGTCTGAGCCTCGGACATTATCAGGAAGGCTATTCCAGAGTTTAGGAGCCAAAAATGAGAAGGCTCGACCTCCTTTACTTGACTTTGCTATTCTGGGTACAACCAGAAGCCCTGAGTTTTGAGATCTTAAGAGCGGGTTGGATTGAAGCGAGACAGAAGACAGAATAAAAAATAAAAAAAACATTGATTACCCATTTTTAATTAAAAGAGTTACAAAATATACAATTCATTCTCATTTTGAATCATTTGAATGAATGAATTTACTTAATTTAACAGTGACAATGCACAAAAATGATATTAACCTCAAAAAGGAAAAATGCATTGTGCCTGGTTTTAGCAGGATTGCTATTCTCCATCTGCAGTTGCTAGACAGGTCAAAATTAAAACAATAATAATCAATTAATTAAAAAGTCAGTTTAAAACATACACAGTGTTACGTAAACACAAATTAAATTAAATGTACACTAATTTTTTTGCTTTTCGTCAAATCAAATTTGAACACACCGAGTGAGATGATTTTGACTTGTTTGTGTTTTAGTTTACATGCGATTATGCTTGTGCACAGCAAAAAAAAAAAAAATCTGTGTCAATTTAACTCACTTTGACTTTAACTTAACACTCTTTGGGTGTACATATGACTCCCTCCATTTTGGAGTTAAAATAACACTTTCTAAAGTGTGTGAATGAGTGTGTATGAATGTTTCCCAAAGATGGGTTGCAGCTGGAAGGGACTAAGCCGAAAGGAAAATGAATGAATGAATGAATTAATAATAATAATAATAATAATAATAATAATAATAATAATAATAATAACAACAACAGTAATAATATTAACATCTAAACATGTCAATCTTGGTGGGTTTTCTTTTAAACACATCAAATTTTGTCTTAAATGAGCATAAACTGTCAGGAAATCAATCGAATGCTTTCTGATCTGTGCATTTTTAAAGTGAGCCTTCTGTTATTTAATGTAAGCAAAGGAGAGAACTGAATGAGAGATTCATTCGCTGCTCTTTAATCAGAATGTTTGCGTAATACAGTCAAGAAAAGGTTAATGAGATTTGATAACTTGATTCAATTTCTTTACAATAGTTATTAATTTTAATAAGCTTAAAGTTTGCTATTTTACTTGCTGTTTTTTTCTGATTCATACTATTTATTCTATCCTTTGTAAATAATAATAATATATAAAAAACAGTTAACCCTTATTTTCACATCCCAATGTTGACAGGTATTGTTTATGTTGTCGTTTTGGGAACACTTTACAATAGTGTTCATTAGTAAATGCATTTCCTAACACGAACTAATCATGAACAACACTTGTGCAGCATTTATTAATCATAATCGAACACTTACTAATTCATTATTAACATCCAAGTGCATGCTTGTTAGCATTAGTTAATGCACCGTGAGTTGCATGAACTAACAATGAATGACTGTTTTTCCAACTAATGTTAACTAACATGAACAAATTCTGTAGTAAATGTATTGTTCATTGTTTGTTCATGTAAGTAAATGCATTAATTAACATTAACTAATTAACCTTACTGTAAAGTGTGACCGTTGTTTTTTTTCTGTTGTACTGTATTATCCAGCAATTAACAGGCAGCTTTTAAATATATAGATGAAAATATATATAGATATAGATAAAAATATAGATACAGAAATATAGATATATAGATATGGGAAAAAATATAGATTTTACTGTACAGAATTAGATCAAAATGTTACAACACAACAGTAAGATAACAGTGTATATTTCACTCGTTTTCAAACGTTTCAGTGTCCAACAGCGACACCTTGAGCCCAAAACAAACATAAAAATACAGTAATTCAACAACACAATTGATTCTTCCTGCAATTTGTGTTACATTCAGAAATGCAGTACCTGCTTTAACTGTTGACTGTGTTACAGACAGAATATAATATCGTATGGTTGTTTACTAATGTCTTTAGGTGTATTTTCAGTCTTGTCTACAAGTCAGGAGTAGATGTTTCACAGGTTCTGGTTCTTTATGTTATGAGCATAATCCACTGACGTGTCCCCTATTATGTCCAGTAGGGATGTATCGAATCACCTGACTCACGATTCGATACGATACTAATCTCACACAAAGCACTATAGAAATATATACAGATATTCATTAATTCATTTTATTGCTTAGTCCCTTTATTAATCCGGGGTCGCCACAGCGGAATGAACCGCCAACTTATCCAGCAAGTGTTTTACGCAGTGGATGCCCTTCCAGCTGCAACCCATCTCTGGGAAACATTCACACACACTCAATCACAAACATACACTATGGACAATTTAGCTCACCTAATTCACCTGTACCGCATGTCTTTTAGACTGTGGGGGAAACCGGAGCACCGGGAAGAAACCCACACGATTCATTCCTTTTCTCTTCAGCTTAGTCCCTTTATTAATCAGGGGTCACCACAGTGGAATGAACCGCCAACTTATCCAGCATATGTTTTACTCAGTGGATGCCCTTCCAGCTGCAACCCATCACTGGGAACCACCCATATACTCCAGACAATTTAGCTTATTCAATTCCCCTATATAGTGCATGTGTTTGGTGGGGGAAACCGGAGCACCCGGAGGAAACCCACACCAACACGGGGAGAACATGCAAACTCCACACAGAAACGCCAACTAACCTAGCCGAGACTCGAACCAGCGACCTTCTTGCTGTGAGGCGAACCACTGAGTCGCCCTCTAATATTTTATCTCGTTTACTTGTACAAATAATTTCCGTACTATAGTCTGTCCTCGTCTAAAACCAGTCATCGATGGAAATGTATTATTTTCTGATTGGTTTCTTTATTTCTAATAGCTGCACTATATTTGTCCGTGCATTAGCTGCTTCATTTGTCCTAACATTTATCTCCTTTGCTGTATTATATACAATTTTAAGTATTCTTCTGACTTTATTCCTGGCAGGTTTCGTAATGCATCCCTCAAAACTGGCCAAATAATTAAAATAAAATAATAATCATTTAAATAACAGGTGCTTTAAATAAAGATATGGACCATTTTGAGGGATGTAAACAAAAACAACCATCCCAACATATTTCCTGTTTGACATTTTTAATTTCCATAGAGCCAGTTTCTGTGCCTGACGATCGGGTTGTCATGGTCAAGAGCTTTGGGACAACATCTCGGATACAAGCGGCAGAAATGAGTTTCCTTCACACGCTGGCAGGGTGCACTCTTATAGATAGGGTGAGGAGCTCTGACACCCGGGAGGAGCTCGGAGTAGAGCCGCTGCTCTTCCACATCGAGAGAAGTCAGCTGAGGTGGCTCGAGCATCTGTTTCTGATGCCTCCTGGATGCCTACCTAGGGAGGTGTTCCAGGCATGTCCCACCGGGAGGAGGCCTCGTGGAAGACCCAGGACACGCTGGAGGGACTATGTCTCTCGGCTGGCATGGGAACGCCTCGGGATCCCCCTGGAGGAGCTGGAAGGAGTGTCTGGAGAGAGGGAGGTCTGGGGTTCTCTCCTATGAATGCTGCCCCCACGACCCAGCCCCGGAAAAGCGGTTGAGAATGAATTAATGAATTTCTACAGCTTCAGAGAATCCAAAAAGAGCCACATATTGATCAATAATGTTACGATAGCTGTTTTAACATTAAGTTATTATTAAATTGCCTCTTGTTACAGTTTTGAAATAGTTTGATAACAAGAAGGATATGTTCATGGACCAATGAGATCACCACATTAAAATGCTCTTCCCTTTGGTTGATGACGTGACAGCATGAATGTTGAGCCTCTTCAACTCGAAATGTCAGAAAGTCTGGTGATCCTGAAGATCTTGATTAGCTGGTTTGTGTTTAAATAATGGCTAAAGCTCTAATTGTTGGGTCTGGAGAAACAGGTCTGACAGCACAGATAAATATGCATTGTTTACATATTGGGATTCAACTTAGTAAGGCAATGCAAGTATTGGTCACGCTTTATTTTGATGGTCCGTTTGTTGGCTTTAAGTTACATTGCATCTACATGCCAAATAAGTCTCATTAGATTATAAGTAGACTGTTAGGTTAGTGTAAGTTGACATGTACTTACAAAGTTTCTTATAGTCAGTTAAATGTCTGTTGAATGTCAGTATCAACAGATATTAAGTAGACAGTCTACTGATACTCAAATGGACCATCGAAATAAAGTGTTACCCAAGTATTTCCTCATTAGACTTTCTGACCTGTAAAGTCAGTTTGTCAGGTGTATCTTTCCTGTTTTACTAAACTAATTTATAAAAAAAAAAAGTAAGCTGAATACATTAACCGCAGCACCCTGAGGAAACCCACGCCAGCATGTGGAGAACATGCAAACTCCACACAGAAATGCCAGCTGACCCTGCCTAATTGTGTAAATGCATTGTTACAAAGGACACCATGAAATAAAGTGTAACCAATATTTTAGTTTGTGAATGAGATTCTGAATGAGCGTTTTCATCAGAAACAGCAGCAACTCTTGTTGTTGTAAACATGGTGCTACATTGACCATCATTAAACATTTTTTAATAATTATTTCCCATATACACTACAAAGAAACCGCACACACACACTGAAGATTCACTGGGTTTACAGTACTTCATTCACCAGGGGTTGCAATCTACTTATATGGGCTGAGTTTAATCAAACAAATCAAGCTGAACATTCAGTGTTGCCAACTTAGCCATTTTATTGCTAGATTTAGCAACTTTTCATTCTACAACAAAAGCATTTAGCAACAAATTTAGCCATTTTTAACATTAATTTGACTACTTTTAGCAGCTTTTAAAAAGTGACTGCAGGCTTCACTCAGTAGAGTAAATCTAGCTCAGATTGCTTTTCATAACTGTTAATTTACTGATATTTGTTAACGTATAATTGTTGGTAGCAATAAATTCCAATAGTCCTATAATTTTTGTCACTTTCACAAATGTCGTCACCTTGGAATTATCAGGTTCTATCTGCGTTCTGCTAAGATTTAGCAACTTTTCATGCTACAACAAAAGCATCTAGCAACAAATTTAGCAATTTTTAACATTAATTTGACTACTTTTAGCAGCTTTTAAAAAGTGACTCAGAGCAGCGGCTGCAGGCTTCACTCAGTAGAGTAAATCTAGCTCAGATTGCTTCTCATAACTGTTATTTTACTGATATTTGTTAACATGTATAATTGTTGGTAGCAATAAATTCCAATAGCGCTATAATTATTGTCACTTCCACAAATGTCGTCACCTTGGAATTATCAAGTTCTGTCAGCGTTCTGAATGATTTTGAGATATTGAGCTTTAAAATTTTCGCTTTCCATATCAAACAGTACATGTGTAACATTTGTTTTTTTAACAAAAAGTCTTAAAATGTAAAAAACTTATTTAAAAAACATCCCATAATGTTAATAAAAATATGTCAATAACTCAATTTTGGCAAAAATGTCAGATAGAACCTTATACTTCTAAGATGACCATGTGTTAATATCACAAAGTGAAGTTTCATAAACTAATTTCAAGAGGAGCACGTGTTATGATTAGCACGCCTGGTTGATCATCTGTAATCAGCAATAATCCAATCAGAGCGATCCAAGCTTACTATAAACGGATCATTTTTTCCCTACTGCTCCCTATCTTCGTTTTGGAAGAGTCCCCCCTTCCACCCCATCTCCTCCTTTTTTCCTCCCTTTTCTAAGGGGGAGCTTTCGAGACCTATCTGATCTCGGATCCCCTTATATGCTTATTGACACAATCTACATTGTAAAAGCGCTATATAAATTAGAGATGCGCGGTTGGCGGTTGCAGCCGCGGATAAACCGCAGATCGGACGGATGACGTGACGAAAAATAATAATTTAATTAAATTTGGGCGGGCGGTTGTACCAAAAAATTGTACAGTACAGTGCGTTTAATTTAGGCTATTTATTTTTGTCCCTGTGCGCCGATCGGAGACGGAGTTCACTGCTGATATTCTGAGAGCTTTATAGGGTGCTTCTCATTTCTTATTTGTGCATTTTCGTTTCCTTTCCATGCTTTCTTTCCTCGTGTCTAAGCTCCACTCCTCCGGGATGCGAGGGAAGGACGCAGGGAAAAGACTCGAGGACCGAGGAATCGAATCAAGTGAAAAGACACGTCCTCGTATCATTTAGCGTCACTTCAAAGCGTCGTCATTTAATGCTGGATTTGGCTTGAACGTTTGGATTAACTACATGTCTACATTAAAGTCATTCTCTATTCTCTAATAATCAATAAAGAAACATTCATTTAATAATAAAAAGGAATAAGCCATTCAAATAAAGAGCCCAATCAGCAGATGGCGGGCGGGTGCGGTTTTAAAAATTGGTCAAAAATGTTGGTGCGGATGGATGGCGGACGGATGATGAGTTTTGTGATGCGGTTGCAGATGAAATAAAAGCCCATCCACGCATCTCTAATACAAATAAAGGTGAATTTAATTGAATTATTGACAGGGTTCTCTCCCGGGACAGCATGCCAAACCTGCTACAAACACTAAGCAAATCTAAGTGTGAACTCTTGAATTAAAAAGAGTAAGTACACAAGCTGTGACTGTCTAAAAGAGTAACTGTTCATTATCAGTGTTATATATAAAAATAAACAACTCTTATCAAAATGAGTTTGTATTACTTCTACAAATAGTCAAATAATAAAATATTTTTCATACAAATCTAAACAGATACAATCTACATCTAATCAACGGCCAGTCAATTTGAGAAAACATTAATTATTTTGTAAACTTTGTATACTACTTTCTGTATATATTCTATACATAAAGATGTAGTTTTGAGTTGCGATTACGCAATGCCGTCATCACGCAAAGTAATATGTTCATAAGAACCTATTTATTGGGCATCTGGATGTATTGTTTTAATATAATACACGGCGCCTCAGAGAGACATGACGGGCTAATGCTTGTCAGATACTATACTTAATGACGTCACAGATATGCAAATTAGTGTGTAACATCATCTGCCAACATTTAGCTACTTATCTAGCATTTTTCTAGTCCCATATATAAAAATCAAGAATATATATATAACTTTATGTTATATGCAAAATTCTTTAACCACAAACAAAAATGTCCTGAATCCTCTCTCTCATTTGCCCATTATTTAATTGAAATTGATTCCTTGCTTAGTTATACGTTAAAGTTATAACAAATTCTGCAAGTTAATAGAAAATATCATGCGTCCAGTAAGCTAGTTATTGATGCTTTCTGTGTTTTGTTTTATTTTTACTTTATTTTGCACTTCCCCTTTCTTTATTTGTCTTATCTTTACTTATTGTTCTTATCGCTTTGTTACTGTATGTACTTGTATTCCAGTCTCTTACTGATTATTTCCTGATTTATACTCTACATTTCTTCTTTTCTAAATAAAAAATAATTAAATAAATAAAAATCAGGCAAGCTTACCTGTTTGCTTGGACAATAATAAGGCCATTTTGTGAATTAATGAACGAGTGTTTTATATTAAACTCCATCAAGTAACAAAGAGATGTTCGTTATCATTCTTTACTCTTAAATTAAGAGTTTTGCGCTAAATTATTGGTAAGACTTTAGTTTAAGCCACAATTCATGCTATTAACTACTGGCTCATTATCTGCCTATTATTAAGATATTAACCCTTGTGTCGTGTTCACATCCCACCCCTTACCTTAGTGTTCCCGGTCAAAATTGATTTTCATTGAAATTAGTTGGCAACACTGGGAACATTTCTAAATTTAATTTGTATAAAATCAGCCCGCATAACTAGTTTGCAACCACATACCTTAAATTAATTGAGTAAACCCAATGAATAATTATTTCAGTGCGCTATTAAAATGCCCATATAATATACAAACGTATATATAAACATGTGCAAAACCAGAAAGTCTCTACAACAATGCATTTCTCACACTCCCAGGTCTTCTTTATTCTTCTGAGGGTTCGAGCTTTGTGTTTCTGTAGGCACTGGAGGTTTCTTCATCTCCAGTCCTTTGACCCAGGTATAAGCGAACGATCCGCCGAGCACCATCAAATTGCTCGTCCACCAAAGCGTGCTCTTTTCGGACGCCCAGTAAACGACGGCCAACACAGTCTGTGCGCATGATTTGGCCGTTCCGGATACATTGTGTGTTAACGGGCTGGTGAACTTGATCTGAAGTCCTGTGACGTAACCAATGGCAAAGCCGAAAACCCCACCCAAAGTCATCATACCCCAGAAGTGTAAATCTGTCAGTCGGCTAAACTCGAATAAACTTTTCACCTCTCCCAGAATGACAACGAGGGGAATAAACAGCACAATGGCGTTGAGGTTGTTGTAGTAAGAGAGCTTCCAAATGTTTCCATCCACCACCGGCAATACTTTCTTCGTGTAGATGGCATTAAGAGACACACAAAGGCTGGCGATTACCCCGAAAATGACACCTGTCCATGAAAGGGAACCTGCCACGGCTTCTTGGTCCACACCCAACCAGAACCCACCTAAAGGAGGACAACAAAAGACAAACCTTTAGCACAACTCCTATGTTACAGACTCCATTGTGTTGGTGAAAGCAACAGTCACACAGTGGGTAAAAGAAAATATATCGTGTAAAACTTTAGGTCACAATTCAGGATATTAACAAACCTAACACTACTAGCTTAAAAAAACAACTAATTATCGGTTTATTTTATTATAGTATATTTAGTTTATTATAGTATATAGTATCTATTATTATATATATATGAAGAGTTTCGTTGCAAAACGCGATAAAAGACATTTTTTGACATTTGGATTTCATGATTGGAAATCACTGTTCAGATGTACCTTAATCTATGTGTGAATTGCTGCCGTTAACACAATTTAAGAATAAACATTTTAGGCCTACTACAAAATTTATTTTTTCACAAAACGCGATATCAGCCAGACCAGTTTCTTTACAAAATGCGATATAACAGTTATAGAACTGTTATATATAAAACAGCTAGGCTTTATGCGCGAGCTCAGCATCCCCTGTGAGGAGAGTCACCGCCGGCGAAGTGCTCCGAGTTTGCTCATTGATTTAACGATAATATCAAAACAAAAAAGCATATGTTTTTAAAAAGATGATTCACTAGGCTAACTAAAAACGTTTGCCATTCAATTGTTTATACTGTAGGCGAGCTGTCAGTCACAGGCTACGTCCGTCTGTCAGTCAGAGAATCAAAGCTTCAGAGTCGAGCTAACCTCATGGATTTTGATGATGGATTGGAGCCGGTCATTCCAGCTGCATAATAATAACAATAATAATAATAATAATAATAATAACATTATTATTATTACAGTGAAATAAGTCATTAAATATGGCGGGACGAGGCGAGCTTGTATCCGCTCGGATCAGGTTTGGTTTTTAGCAGCGGTGTTCAGGAGCCTCCACTCTTTCTGTAACGAGCTACAAGTCGTTTAACTAACTAAATCTGACTTATCTATATTAGAACTAATCACAATTAGTCTGAAACTGTTTAAGAATGGTTGAAACGATAAACATCCTGCAGTTAGTTTGCTCTGACAGCTCAGCCGTTATGTTGTTATCCGACCTTTTCATTCAGGGACTGGCCTGGATTACTGGCACACGCCATAGTCACATTATGTCTATTATGGCATTATGTTTTTGAATATTATGAATATTTACGATCTATTGATAAATTATTGTTAATTTTCCCACTGATGATCCAAAAGATTTCTTCAAATGCCGCAGTGAAGCCTGCTTAACACCATTGGTGCCCCAGCAAAAAAGAAAAAGTTATGTTATATTGTGTACGTTCTGGCCAAAACTAACTCAGAATCTTATTATTAATAATCAATCTTTGTATATACTGTTCCATATAGTTTTTATTAATTTTAATCAATTTAAGATGTTTGACAATGTTAAGATAAATACGCTGCATTTTGGCATGCTTTTTGACTTATTTATGAACTATTTATGGACATAAAATTCAATAAAAATATCCTGGATTTGAAGAATATGTGTCCCTGGCCTTCACTGAGCTCCAGTAATAGTTTAATGTACAGAAATTGTGAATAATCAATGTCAAATAACCAACATTTCTCAAAATGGATATATCTCGTTTTGCAACGAAACTCTTCATATATAGTATCTATTTTATTATAGTAGGGTAAAAGTTGGGTTTAGGTAGGATTAGGGACGCAGTATAAGATCATACTATATAACTACTAATGAACAGTACATATTCCTGTCGTTTTCGGGTCAAATCTGACCAATTTAAAACTTAAAACGCTCATAAATATTGTGTTTTACATCTGATTGCCTCAAAGCCTTATGAGCAGGGCCGGCCCTGTCCATTTGGGGGCCCTGAGCAGAATAATTTTGGGGCCCTACCTTGCTCTAAATAGTGGAGTATTGCCATTGCAACCTAGCCCAAAATAATTATATTGCTTTTTAAATACAATCAATGAAAGCGAAAAGTAAAGCCTGAATTCTTCTACTTAATAACTGTCTGAATGATTTGGACGCTTTAAAACAGCACTGTTTTATCAACTAGCAGCTTCCAGAATAAAGAATGAAACACTCTTTAATAAAGGGAGCAGTGATTCCCATTTTGTGTCCTTCTGGAGCGTTTAAAATATATTCGATTCATTTAGCAAACAGATTGAAGATTCTTTAAAGATTCAAGGTTAGGTTTGTTTCCTTATTAATTCCAAAAGCAAAAACCTGCAATGAAACGACACTGAACAATAATCAGCCAAAAGTGAACATGCATTACTTAGTAATGAAATATACATTCTGAACTCATTAAAAACTCAAAACAACAACAACAAAACAATAACATTAATGCAAAGATTGCTCCATAAATGATCAAATCAATCAGCAAATAATATAAATATAAAAAATATATAAAAAACATATAAAAAATATGAATATAAAAAGCATTAAAAAAAGAGAAGCAGCAAATACTGGGTTATACTCAAACACAAACTTTATTATTTCCTTCAGTCTCCGTTGAGATGCAGGGTCCAGAGCTTATATTAAACTATGATTTATTCAATTACGACATCACTTTGATAAACATGTCTCAGGAAAAATATCACCAGTGTGCAGAATATATCAGTGAAAGACACTTTAGTTTTGCATTTCAGTAAAAACTAAGTGTAAATGCCTTAAATGTGAGTAAGCCTTCATCTCTAAACTTATAATACTATTTAAATCATATGGTGATTATTCAAAGTTACTAATAGTTTAAGTAAATTGGTCTGCTTGATTCTATAGTAATGATCATGGTGTGATTAAATAGCATTGCTTTGATTTAGTCAGGACCACACAAACAATATTCTAATCTGAGTAAGTAGGGTTCTGCCTTTTAAAAACGGTGAATGAGTGTGTATGGATGTTTCCCAGAGATGGGTTGTGGATGGAAGGGCATCTGCTGCATAAAACATGTGCTGGATAAGTTGGCGGTTCATTCCGCTGTGGAAACCCCTGATGAATAAAGGGACTAAGCCGAAGGAAAATGAATGAATGAATGAATGAATGAATGAATGAATGGTTCTCTTTAACACACTGGATGGAAATAAAGTAATATTCGCAAATGTTTTCAATGTAATATTCCAGTTTTGCGCAAAAGAATAACTTAATTCACATCTCTGGATGGAAAAATAGCTACGATTTAGGAGCATACTAGCTTATAAATATAATTATGACAACACATCGATATTTAAACCTACAAACACTTTAATTTATATCCCATTCTAAACAGAAACGTGAAGAGAAACTGCTAAACTCACCCAGAATGACTCCACAACACAGCACCGCGTAGAGGGACGTCGTTTGCTTGAGAACCACGTAAGACAAAATAACATTAAACACAGTGGAAAGCGAGCGTCCAACGGTGTAAAAGGCAACTCCCACATATTTCAGACACAAGTTATTAAAGGTGATCATGCTTATGAACACGACCGTCAGCGGGAGAATCTCTCTGGACACCCGCAAATCAAACTTTAATGAGGGGAAATCCACAGATCCAGGACACAAGCTTGAGAGGAAACTCATGAGGAGGCACAGTCCGACACTCACAACACACTGGAAGAAAGTGATGAAGACCGGCGCGTCGAGCTCCTTGCTGTCTAACAAGTAATTATTCAGGAAAACCATGGAGATTGAGATGAACCAGTAGAGAGTCACGACCACGGCGATTTTGGTGGCTCTCATAAAAAATGGCTCTTCTTTGTCCCCGTGACGAGTGGAGTCTGTGAAGGCCATTTTTAATATTCGGGATCGTTTGAGCTGGGACCTGTTCATGTTGCAGGAATGAAAGAAGCGGAATATTGTTAGTAAGCATTGGTTAATTCATAATATCAACAACACAGCTGTAGATTCGTGTGTGTGAACTGGCCATAATGAGAAGCGCGATAGTAAACAGGTCAGGACTGCTTGACAACTTCCCGGTTGGATTTCTTAAAGCGGTATACGCACCGTAAATAAACACAAAACCCGCACACTTCAAGATAGCCTACACTTTAAATATCAAACAATTATCGTTATAATGTTTATAGCTTCGATTTTTAATTAATAAGTCGAATAGAAATCAAACAAATACTAACGAAGCGCTTTTTTATGATAAGCCATATTTATATTGCTTTAATAACAACAGCTAACTTTAAATGTGATGTTTTTTGTTTAAAAATGAAACACATTCGTTCAGATGCGATGCTCAAGTCTTACCTTAGTGGAAAGCTGACATTTGCTTCTAACCATTTGCATTGCACATTGCATCAGGAAGTGTTTTTAATGATGAACTCCTCCTTTTCCCCGAGACAAACTACGTCGTATTACAGGTTTAGTGAAAACAATAGAATAAAACAGGTAGTGCTGGTCAGTGCAGACTTGCGTCACATCTCATTAGTGTTAGTTAT